>JBBPOR010000225.1:0-29639 GCA_038091555.1 Leccinum sublutescens | reverse complement strand
CTAGGCGGCCCGTGACCGCCTCTAGGACCCCCGCGATATGGTCCGCGCGACGAAGGCCCCTGGGACCCACCATAGTTCTGCGTCTGGGGCGGCGGCGGCCTCCCGTTCCATCCATGCCCGCCAAAGCCTTGTTGCGATGGCGGCGGATACGAATTCCTCCCCGACGATCCGTACGACGACGACCCGTATCCGTTCCCGTTGGAATAGCCGCCGGGAGGATGATGAGAAGGAGGTCCGTTTCCGTACGAGCCGCGATTGGCGGGCCCGCCTCGCCCACCACCGCGGTCCGGTCCTCCCCCACGGCCCCCACGGCCTCCGCGCCTCGTACGGTGATCCAGGTCTTCGGAGGTGAGCTGTTGCGGGGGTTTGCTCAGCCCGGGTAGCAACATCGAACGGTGCGGGATAAGCTGTTTCGGAAAATAGTAGAGCGCCGACAGCGATCTGTCGTTCTTGATATCGGAGAGACCTATCGACGTCAATGGAGAGTAGAAAGTCGATCCCGGTATGCAATCAGGATTCGGGAGCGAGCTACCACTAATCCCCTTGGAGTCCATTATGGGCATTGTTATCGGCTGCAGAAGTGAGATTAGACTACTTTGTGATGAATGATGACACGAGACTGTATTGACCTGCTTGTCTTTCCGTTTTCCATACAGGCTTTCGAAAAATGGATACAGCCTATGCTCATCCGACACGTACATCACATTACTGCCCCAGCTGTTCCTTCTCACTTCGTCCTCTGTGAGTGCCGAATATCTCTCTGACATGGCATCCAAGAGTCGTTTTTCATCGATAAAGGGAAGTAGAGCAACACCCTGCCACAGCATCTTCTTTCCGTTCATGTCAATCTGGAAAGAGGTTGGATAAAAGTCGATTATAGGCGAGGTCGGTTCGGTCATGAGATCGTGGAAGACAGCTGGAATATGCTGCTTCGAAGCAACGGGAAACACTCCCATGAGTTGCTCATAAGGCTTGAACGGTTGACCCAGGGTGAAGCTGATCTTCATGTTCTTGACATCCTCGAAATCCGAGGCAAAGGGAGCAAAATGGAAAGGATAGTACCATTGCCAGGAGGGTGTCTTGTGAGAAAATTACATCAACGTTCTCGCAGATTTTGTCTCGAGGCTTACCCCTTGATAGTAGTAATGCAACACCCATGCCATACCTTCCAGGTAGTGTTGAGTTATCCTGGTACAGAACGTCAGCAGTGCCTAGCTGAGAAAGTGTAATAACAGACGTTTTCTTGAGCTCAGTGTCGGAGTTTGAGACGCCGAATTTATGCTGGTAGTAGCGTTCCTTGTAACCGGGCTCATACAACCTAAGTTCACACGACCCGTTGAGGTCCCCTTTGAGCGGAACGAGATTGTGAAAGTGACTCATACCTGACGCTATCTGCTTGCTGAACAGAGCCATCAGCTCGAACGACCATAGCATAAGTTTCCTCATCCTCCGCCGAGTCGTCGTTCTCGCCGACGGCGACGACGTCCTCCTCAGCGTCGATTTGTGCATCTTCTGTCTCAACATCCGTCGCGCTTCGTTTTTGGCCAAAAGAAACAGACACCATGGACTCATCCGTCGGTTGTAAGCATGGGGGAGAAGCTGAGGTCGAAGGATCCACGTTTCCAAGCCCAGGAACGTCGAAATCAGATGCCAAATCATCGAGCTCGGGAACCTGCACTTTTGACGCCGACACGGAAGATGCGCTGGGTTTAACAGGAACTAGCCCGGCCAATTCGGCTTTCAGAACTTCTGCTGCACTCATGTTTGCCAGCCTGATCGCTGCGCGGTTCGCGACTACGTCCCGGTTGCTACCCGCCAGTGCCTGTGCAGCTGCCGGTGTATTAGACTTTGACTGGATCGTCGACGGAGCCCCAAGGCCTATCGAGTCTGCCTTTGCCGCAAAGTTATTATGAACCGGTCCATTGATACCAAGAGCAGGAGAGGGACCAGATACACTGGAGACGTCGAAGGGACCATTACCACTTTTGTTGTTGCTATCAATGCGGCGCCGTTTGGATCCCTGGTCTTGGCGATTTTCGGCTAAAGGAGGATGGTCAGCCTTGGGCACCCATATACATTTCCTCGAGCGAAACGAGTCAAGGAAGAGACTGGCCACGCGCACCTTCTTGTCTCCGCCTGAATATGTCGTCTTCTCTCTTTGCTAAGCCCTCGAGGATGATCTCAGCTCTCTCAAGTACCAACTTGCCATGATTGGTCAAGTATCCGCCCATCCTAGGCAGCTCCGTTTTCCAAATGTTCAGTAGAGTATCGATCGCGCCTTCTCTGATGTCCAAACTAGGTAGATGGGGCAAGAAGTCATTGCCCACGAAGAAAATCAACAACACCCAATCATCAATCGCTTGTTCGAAGTTGAAGGAAAAGGACGCTCGCGAGACATAAAGATCGGTTTCGAGGTATTCCCGCAAAATGGAAACATCGAGAAATATAAATGGTTTTTTCTCAGGAGGGGTATTTTTGGGCTTTGCGGCAAGAGCATCTGGTTTGGGACCAGGGCATTGTGCAGCATAATGTCCCTCTTCACCACAAATTCGGCAAGCAGAGGATTTGTCCTGGGAAAATACATCTTCCCGCAGTACGTGAAAGTACGGTTCGTGGGTTGCAAGTGCAAGCATAATGAGATCAGCGTCCTAAGAGAGAGAAAATAAAAACGAAGCTGATCAGCGAAAAGTGGTAGAAGTAGGGCGGCAAGCTTACCAAACCGTAGATAACGTGTCTCGTGTTAGGATCGTGACCCTGATTTGAACGCTGTCTCCGGATAAAATCCATGATTTTATGTTCACCTTCTCCGGGAACACTGGCGTCTGAAATGACGACTTGGAGCTATGAGGGAGACAGGTCAAACTAAAATTAGCAGTGCGAATAATGAAACGCACATCTTTCCATCCCGGATCAGTGTTCATTTTTTCGACGACCCAGTATCTCAATGAAGCTGCGAGGAGGTCCATGAATGGGGTGCCAGGCGTGATGGCATTAGAATCCCATGCTTCCTTGTGCTTTTCGTCGTCGCTAATGACTTTACCCATCGCTGAAAAGAGAGCGATAAGAGGCCTGAGTGTCTAAAAGAAGAGAAAGACGTACCTTCCCATTCAGCAATGGCCAGTTTGCGAGCTTCGGCCTTGTCCTTTGCTTCTTGAGCAGACCTAAAACGACGCGAGCGTTGCTGATTCATCTTTGCACGGGGAGCAACACCATCTGGAAATTGTGAGCAGGGTACGTGGGCGGAGATGGATATGTACACACCGATTGCCATGAAGAGGAGTTTACGTGGTCTGATCATGTTCACGATACGGTTAGTGTAGTTGAACACCTCGACCATCATGTCCTCTTCTGTCTCGGGTGGGGGCTAGAGAAAACAATCAGTGATTGGGTGGCACAGAGTGCGAGCTACGTGCCTTGCCCTCTGGATGTGTGCATGGATGTACCTGGGACAGAATGAGTCAGAGGACAAACGAGAGGATGTCTGGACACACAATGCCGTTCATGTCGAGGTAAAGGTTATCGAACTCGACGCCATTTGGGTTTGGAGTGGTAATGTCAAGCGGGAGCTTTATGAGTTCGCCAAGGGCATCAGGGACCTCGACTTCGTCCTCTTCGCGCACAGAGGTTACTGGATGAAAGAAATTTAGAGTGGGGACAGTTTGTAGAAAAGGACGGAGTGACAGACCAATCTTTGGGTACTTTCTGCTGAGCCAGCGAAATAATGCAGGTACGCCCTGGAAGAAGGTGAGGGAGAGAAGGAGAGAGGCAAGATATATGCGCCTACCATTGATGTGGAACGGTCGTGGTCAGCGTGAAGAAAAGAAGCGTTGGAGTCGATTTGCTAAATGTGGAAATGATTACATCATAAGTTACCACGGATGATGTAAATGACTCGGTACGATCTAATGAGCCTCCCAACAGCTGTCTGTTACTTTCACTTTGTTCGGGTCTTACAACACCATGTCGACGACAACGGAGACTGTCACAGTCCCTCTCACCACATCGCTCAAGCTCACATCCGCCCCATCGATGTCTGAATCATCATCACACCCCAACCCTACCCCTGCACCACCAAAGTCCCAGAAGCAGATGACAAAGGCTGAGCGCCGCGAGCAGCAGGAGGCTCAGCGTGCCGCAAAGGCTGCAACCAAGGCCACCGCAGCACAGCCCGCCTCATCCAAGCCCGCCTCATCTAAACCTGTTCCGACCAAGCCTGCCCCCTCTCACACAAGGAACCCCAGTGTGAGCGGTAAAGGTATCAATCCCCCCTCAGCCGCTACTCCCAAGAAGTCAGGAACCAAAGAGGCCCTGCATCCTGGTACCCAGATTGATGAGACACCTCGTGGCCTGCGCATATTCTCGCACTTTGGTACCCCCAAACCACCTACCATCACCAAGGGTGACATCCACCCCGCGGTCGTAAGACTCGGTCTGCAATTCGCAGAGTTCAAAATCACCGGCGCAAACGCCAGGTGCATCGCGATGCTGACCGCTTTCAAAACCGTGCGTACTTGTCGTTGTCCGGCGCACGTCCTGCCCTCCCCTTTCCTGCCGCTAATCCATCTTCCAGGTCATCCAAGACTACCTGACACCTCGAAACAATACGCTCTCTCGTCATCTCATGACGCATCTCTCGCCTCAAATTACACATCTTGTGTCCGCAAGACCAATGTCAGTTTCGATGGGCAACGCAATTAGACAACTCAAGCTGGAGATCAGTGGTTCAGATATAGACCTGCCAGAACAGGACGTTAGTCCCTTTTTTTGCCCTTCCGAACTCTCGTTGACCGTTCCTAGGCCAAAGATGTGTTGTGCGATACGATCGACAACTACATCCGAGATCGGATTCTTCTCGCTGATCAGGTGATACAAGAAACAGCGGGCAAAAAGATCAAAGATGGTGATGTCATACTCACCTACGCACGCTCGTCCGTGGTTGAGAAGGTGTTGCTGCATGCATGGGCATTCGGCAAGCGATTTTCGGTCATCGTTGTCGACTCACGACCTATGCTAGAAGGTACACCATCTTTTCGCTTCCGAGATTGGGAACGATTATTCACGTGTGTTGCTCTTACAGGCAAGGCTTTCCTGCGATCCCTCACAGATGCATCGATCCCGTGTACATATCTTCTTTTGCCATCCCTCCCGTCCGTCTTACCGCACACGACCACATTATTTGTCGGTGCGCACTCTCTGCACGCCAACGGCGCCGTCTTTTCGCGGGCTGGGACAGCGATGGTTGCTATGATGGCAAAGTCGCGCAATATTCCCGTTGTGGTATGCTGCGAAACATACAAATTTGCAGAGAGTATTCGCTGGGATGGGGTAAGCAAGAACGAGCTGGGTGAGCGCTTATCAGGGACGATGCGTTAAGATTTGCTGAGACAAGCACGTGTTCACAGCGCCGACCCCGTTCCCGCCCTCGACGAGATCGGACAGTGACCCGCACGGGTTGAAGGCGCGGCCGAACCTGTCGATTTTGAGTCCGTTGTACGACTTGACGCCGCCGTCGTGCATCACGGCGGTCGTGACCGAGGTGGGGATTATCCCACCGAGTTCGATATCGTCCATTCCCGGTGCGCTTGGGAGAACGATGATTGGGGCATAGCAGTAGTGTACATAGATAGAGAGAAAATGGTAATTTTAAACCAAAGATAAAGATGCACGCGCACGTTTGCTTCCTTGACGTGGGAATGACAATGGGATTTGCCGAACTCTGAGACCCCCCGTTGAGGGGTTACGACGACTAACATTTGCCCCTCAGCCGCCGCCGCTCCTTCCCGTCGTCGCCGCCTCCCTCCACGTAGCTGACGTCTGCCCGCCCGCTGTCTTCCATGTCCCCCGCCACTGTTTCCTCCCCGCCCCCCGCCCACGACCCTCTTCCCGCCCCTCTCGCCGACAACAATCCTCCCGCCAAGATCAGCGCCTACTACTCCCTTGTCTTTCCGAACATCACCTTCTACCTCCAGACCCTCAGCGTCACTATCGGCAGGAGGTGTCTTCCTCCCTCCTCTGCTTCCCTCAATGGCGCAGACCCTCCTCAATCTGCTCAAAGCCCCGTTGACGTCGATCTAGGTCCCCTGAAGAACGTGTCGCGTCTCCACGCCAGGATCGAGTACGAGGAGGAAGAGGCACGATTTGTCCTCGTCGTCGTCGGCCGAAATGGCGCATGGGTCGACGGCGTCTGGTCTGGCGCAGGAAGCCGGGTGCCACTGGGCGAGAGGTGCGTTTCGTTTCCGTCCTCGCTTTCGAACCTTCCTCACAATGACCCAGGTCTCAGATCCAGATAGCCTCGCGAACGTTTCATTTCGTGCTTCCACCTCCTGCACCAATCGAGGACTCTCCATCTCCATCTTCCGTCTCTTCTGCACAGCGTGCGCGCTCCCCATCCGTCGACATCACCTCCATATCCCCTCCATCTTCCTTGCCATCCCATTCTCCCTCACCACGGTCGGCACCCTCATTGCCTCCACCAAAACCTTCCCGCTCTCCTGAGCCTCAACTCCCCAATTCCAACGCAATTTCACGCACAAAGGCCACCGTCGCCGCCGCCGCCGCTTCTACCTCCACACCCTCCACGTCCAGCGCACCAACGTCCAAGAAGCGCAAGAAGGCTTCCCATCCACTCCCAAAGCCCGAAGTCATGCCACCAAAGCCCTCATTTACGTATGCGCAACTTTGCTATCGGGCCATAAAGGGAATGGGAGGGAAAGCAACATTGCAAGATATTTGTTGTTGGATGATGGACAACTTCGATTGGTACCGTTACAATGAAGGTGCTGGCTGGGAGGTGCGTACTACTCCATTATTGCTGGTCTCCGAATGGACGCATTTATGCACCTTTTTCTAGAACTCCGTTCGACACAACCTGTCCTCGGGACGTGCGTTTAAAAAGATGGAACGCAGCACCGGAGAACACGGAAAAGGCTTTTTCTGGTCTGTCGATCCGCAGTTCGAGCATACGTTCGAAGAACAAGAAGCTCGTGCGGCAGCTCTGGCCCAGTCTCACTCCGCATCGTCGTCAGCGCACCCAGCTAATGGCAAGGACGGTACCGGTAAGAGCTCCAAGAAGAAGGATAAGGCGGTCCCACTTGATCCGCCACTCAAACGAAGCGTGAAAAATGGGGCGGGGCCATTGCCACCACCGTTAACGACTACGCCCCTGCATTTCCCTCATAGGTCAGCAACTGATTCCACGACACAATCACAGGGAGGGCTGCTTTCTACCACACCAAGAGCTTCGATGCTAGGGAACTTACCCAAGTCAGAACCGATTGATCCACCTCTGGTTGGTCCAACAGCACCGGGAGGATTGCCCAACACGTTCGGCTCTATCGCATCATGTTCTACACTAGGCACACCGACACCTGGATTGGCCTCTTCGTCAAACCCACCAAACGACTCTTCCGCCGCGGCGTCTCCGTTTGCTGCTCTTCCACCGTCTGTCTGTCTACCAATCGTCGTCGGTCCTGTCCCGTCATCCCACCCGTCAAGTAGCACGTCAGACCCACCCCCCATTGTGTTGCATAACAACACTCTCATCCTTTCTCCTGTGATTTTCTCTTCTCTCGCGCTCGAACAACTGAAAGCGCTTGAAGGGATGGGAGCACAGAAAGCATTGGATGTATTGCAGGCACATATCGTCCGGTATCTGAAGGAACGAATGGGCAAGAAGAAGAGGAAGAAGGCTGCTGTTCCAGGTGGCGTTGGTGAGAAAGGAGGGACGAAACCCAGCAAGACCGATGCATCCGAATGGTCAAGCCCTTTCACTACCGTCCCATTACCATCGAGAACTTCGTCCACTACACCGTCTCGAGGATCAACCACTTCACAGCCGCTCTCTCAGATGTCGACCGAGACGACTTCATCGACGTTGCCGGGTTTTCGCGGCGGATTGATCGTACGTGCTCCTGGAGTCGTCAAGGAGGGAATTCCATCCTCTGTGGACACGAGTCCTCCTGTACCTGTGCCAATTCCTGATGGTATATCGCAAACCCCGGTGGTCGTTGTTGACAACGAAGATGACGAGGAAGGGCGGGTTACAAAGAGGCGAAAACTTGGGAATGAGGTTGGGGTGGGGACGGTATTGAAGCAAGAGGCAAGCGTGGCGCAGCTATCGCAAGCCATTGACGAAGACATTGAGGTTGACGTATGCTGACTTTTTTCCTCGGTACTGTTTGCGCCTGGTATTCATCCAAGTTTTGCATCATATTTTTCTTTTCTTTTCTTTCCAGGGCAACCTGGGTTTCTTTCCCATCACAAATCATAACTTTATATCGCACTCGCATATCATTGACATCGCACCCATCTTACATACCTCTTGCACTGACTGGTGGGCGCCACCTCATACACGGCGCGAACCTGTATTCTTGGATAACCCCCAGGGCAATCATACACCTCGATCCTGTCGCCTACGCGCCGTTTTCGTTTTATGATCACGATTCCGATACATTCCTTCCGATACGCTACGTTATGACATCCCCGCCTAGTTCACGAGCTCAACGCGGATCCATCGCACAATTACCTTACTTGTAGTTATTCTCGGTGGTAGAAGACCCATAATACAGTTTCAGCGTGGAAGGTTCTGTCGACGAATTTACCGATCTTAATTAAGACTCTGCGTGCGTACGACACAGAAGCGCATTCGACGGCAGTTCTTTCGATCGTTTCGCATACCGCGTATCGAGATCATCGGGTTCGTCCGAACGTGAGTCGTGTCGCAAGTCTGTGCTTTAGCGTCGTAGCCTGACGCCTTCAAGTTTGATCACCTTGGCCACCGTGTTCATAAAAATCCTGTGTGAATGAACTAGATCGTTGCGGACCGGGCGGTTACAAACTTCCGGAGCTGGGCAAAAGCCTTCGCCCATAGTAGCTCCGTTGGATGACACAGGCTATCAGACGAACGTGGTTCATGAGGCCGTAACTGACGTTACGTCGACGCCGGTGCCTTGAGCGTCCAACTTATCAACGTGGAAACCCCCACAAAGCCATTCATGCACATGGCGTGCTTGCGCCATTTCATCCATCCGCACCGTGATCAGGGGCGGGAAACAATGGTGCAATTAATGATGCCGAAGGAGAGGTAAAAATAGCGATAGAGCTCGTTCGGACGAACGCATGCACGCACGCACGAGCTACTTGCTTGAAATCGTGACTGCGGCCGAACAGGAGCGCAGTTCGGAAGATGATCGAACGTTCATTGGTGCCAATCGACGGCCGTTCTTGCTGCGCTTGGGCGCACGGTGTAGAGTGTCCTTGGTCCATATGTAGACATGAACCCTGAACCGTGCGATGATACAAGATGAAAGAAATTGAATGATCAGTCCGCTTGCTATGCATCGACAGCCGTTCTTGCTACGCGGGCGCCCGGCGCAGAGTCTTCTTGGTCCCTTGGGCATGAAGCTTGAGCCGAGCGATGCAAGATGAATGGGCGATCTGCCTCCCTGATTGGCTTGGCTTAAATCGGAGACGTTGTTTCTTTTCACAGGAACGAATAGACCGAGACGAGTCTGGCCGATTAATAAAGGGAGGAAACCGAGATGATAATTGACGGGTGACGGTGGGGGGCGCTGTGCGCAGCAGCCACAGGCCCACAGCAAGCATGGGAATAGGCGAAACAAAGTGAATGTGGGGACTCGCCAGACATAACTGGCCAGCGGCTCCAACGAAACTGCAGGAACGTGTTGGTAAAGGCATTCGATCCTTGGACTAGTTGCAGGATTCGGAAAGGTATAGCACGCTCTATCTTCGCCACCGACGTGGAGCGATAGGTGACCCTTTCTTTTTGGGATCCCTACAGGCCTATCGAGATCGATAGGCGGACGACGTGCCGAGCACCGAGCGCCAAGTCCGTGGAGCTCGACGAGCGGACACCCGCGCGGCATGAGAACATGAGAACGTCGACCGTCATCTTGCGTGGTACAAGTTGGACTGCCTGCCAACCAACCAACTGAGCTGACTGGCAAATTCGCCAGATGCCGAACCCCAGGGATCACATCATGACCCCGACGCGCGTAGTAGGTGCCAATGCGCAGCTGGAAACGTGGCAACAGCGATGACCATTTTTCTGGCAAAACTGATGCCACAAACGTTGCGACCCGATTCGAAGGTAAGTTACAGCCTTGTCAACTCAACTTGGTCGTTCTTGCGTTGAGTTATAGTTCGGGATTATTTGGTCGCGAGGTGAAAGTCAAGTGCAAACATATGATTTCGGGTAACCAAATACAAGTATGTACAAACACTGCTTTGTTACTCCAGCCATGAACACTACACCCTTAGTTGTGCTCTCCATAGAAGCGTTGGCGGAAATCTCTCAAGATCCTTTCTGCAAGCCTGATGCACTCTTGATCTGTGGATTCATCAAGGTATCTTCTTACCCAGCTGATCTCTTGCACAAGGTTTGCAGCTTCTTCCACCTCATGTGTGACATCATATTTCTGCTTGTCAATCTCCTTTAGTAGCTTGAGCAAGTCTGGAGTAGCCTTCTGAGGTGAAGTACATGTTTAGTCTGAAGTTATGTTATTTCAATGAGAAAAACACATACCTGTTCATCACCAAATAGTTCACTGTCCCTGAGTGATTTATAGATATGCTGCAAAGCATCTCTCCATCCCTGAACCTTCCTCATAAAGTGTATATGTCCTCTGCTTCTTACACTCTTATGCCAGTTGGTGGGTTTCACTTGAGTATGATGACTAGTGGAGGCAGTGGTGCTAGTCACTGAGAAGGGTCCAGGTGTTGTTGTAGAGGGATGGGACTTGGATTTTGAAAGAAAGATACTGTGTGATGCTTTCTTTCTTGTGTGGATGCCTTTTTCCCCTGAAAACATGCATTAAAAAAATACACTCAGAGTAAAAAAAAATGTGAATGCATACTATTTCTAGAGGCATTGACATATGTTCCATTCTGTTTTGATGCATCCATTGCCAGAGAATGAGCATCTTCTGTGATATCTTCAGCCATTTGTTGTGACTGGATTGTCTCAGCTGTATCAAGGCTGGAATTCAGCTCTTGAATTGAAAGAGGCTGATTGGTGGCATCCTATTGTGTGATATTTCATTTAGTTGAGCTATAGCTTTCGTTCTAGCATACTTACTTGCATAGATGACGATGTACCACTTTGATATGATACACTAGTCTCCAAATGATGATAAGGAGCCAAGTGTCTAGTGTTGACATGCATGGCAAATTTTTGCCTCTGTATAGTGCTTGAAAATTCATGAACACACAAAGGTTGAGGGTGGAAGATCCTGAAATCATACCTTATGTCCAGCAAATCATCATTGACATGGTTGTCTGCTCTACTGAAGTTGAACACACTAGACAGTGTCTGAGCAAGCAAAGTGACATCATCTCCCTGATTCTCTGGGAGATTGGTGCCATTGGACAGAGATTCCACATGCATGATGGAGAGAAACTGATAGAGAGGCCTTTTACAAAAGATAAAAAGTACAACTGATAGATGGATGCTAGGTGAAAAGAGCAGATTTTGTAAATTCCCACAGTTCCACCCTTTATATGCTCCTGTCGGAGTTTCAAGTTTAATGAACGCGTGAATAAGTTTATAAAGCATTACAAATCATGACTCAGTTTTCGAGTCATGAGGAAGGTCATAGAACACTCTCGGCTGAAGAACATGCACAAAAGATGCACGGACTACATGAGAGGCATAATTAAAAAGCTCGCGGGGGAAGCGTCGTGTAGACCTGGATCTGAGACTGCGGTGGCGAGGGCAGCTGACAACTCACAAATGGTTGTGAGAAGAATTAGAGTTCTGCCGGCGGGCCGAGGCGAAATCAAGCGCCGTCAATTTGAAAGGTGTCGAGCTTGCGGAAGTGCGGAAATGGGTCGAGAGCCTCGAGATCCGGGGAAATGTCAAGATGCGGGAAGTCTAAACACGTTGCTGAAAGCGAGTGGACGACGGTAAAACAGGAACGGATGGTTTACGGAATGTATGGCGTGTGCCACGGTGCGCGCTGCGAGTGGCGATTGGGTGTCAAGAAAGGCGATGGCTCGAATGCAAGGCGACGGAGGAGGAAGGAAGCAACAGAAAGAACATAGGCGAGGTGGGTTGCCGTGAGCGGACAAACGTGCGCAAGGACCCGTGGCACCGCATGGCATCGTGGGGGTAGTAGAAAAACTGTGGACGTAAAAGAGGATGAGGTCGCTTCTTGGCTACCGAAGTGCGTCTGCGACAGTCTGTGCGGGGCGTCGTCATCGTCGTCACTGTTGAACGCGACGAACAGCAAACAGAGTCACAGTCTGCTGACTCATCAGAGACTCTTGATCAAGTGAGCACGTGGTTACTCGATATCGTCATAACATTTACTCTGAAATTTGTTGTTGTGTCAGTCTAGCCAGCGACGACATTCGCTGTCCATGTTTCCCCATCGCACCGCCCTGGATACGACACCCATCAGACAATCCCGCCATCATCCCGACGCCCTCCCCGACACCGATCTCACCACCCCTCCTCCCCAAAGACAAGCCCCTCTCTCCCCTCCACCTGACACACTCCACAGGCACCTCCATTCTGCCCGTGCAATCACACTGCCATCCTCCCCCCGCGACCCCGCTGCAAATCGCACCCCGATTCCCGCACAAAAGCACTCGCACACTCCCCGACGCTTTTCGATGTCATCCTCATCCTCGTCCTCGTCCTCCGAGCTCTGTCTATCACCGCCTCTCCTGACTCCTGGCATCGGCCGAAAGGTAGCAGAATCCCTTCAGCTCTTCAGAGAGTCAGAGGAGAGACCTCGATATCCCCCAAAATCTGAAGGCACGCTCTCCAACCGTCGCTTTACAACCTCCCACCCGAATGACGGCGTTGCAGAAGCCAGATATGAATTTGTCAAGCGAGCAGACTGGCCGGATCCGGAAACTGCTGCTCTCCGGAGAGAACGAAGTTCAACCGGTTTGGAAAATATTCCAACTCGTGAAAGCATCGACTCGCAAACTAATTGGGACCCTGAATCTCTTTCACCCCGTGCTCTATCTCATTGGCGCAAAGAAGCCCCCCATCAAGACACGATCATCCGTGGCAGGTGTAGAAGGCGAGCCTCCGATATATCCACCTTCGCCCGCCAGCATGAATCCCCCGACCACTCCCCCATGACCGTTCCCCAGTCTCCATGTATCCGGCCCCGGTCTCGGGCTTATCCGCCTTCTCCCTCTCCCTCCCGTTCACCCACCGATCGGATACCTCCATTGACACTATACAGTTCTGCCATAGACAATGTACCAGTGACGAACGAATCTCGTTTGCCAGAATCAAGTGGCACATACTTCCCTAATCTCATACGGTCTCACTCACGGTCATCCACTCCTACGCACGTCTCCCAACCCACATCTGCATCCGTCTTGATTCCTCCTCCTGTGCTTCCATCACCCAGTCGCTCGCTTTCGCCGTGGTCAACCGACGACGATTCCGCTTGGGAAACGTCATCAATGATGTCGGACATGTCTACCACATCCGGAACTTCAGTACATCCACTTTCGCTTTGCCAGGCTACAGACGCGTCAATTGGTTCGGTTGACCGGGATGAAAAGATCCGAGCGTCTCTGGCTCCAAATTCGGACATCGATGCCGAGTTCTCCGGCTTCTGGAACGCCGACTCTTTGAACATGGTGTACGGAGGTTCAGAGGAAAGCCTACCTCACATCCCCCTGCGCCCTTTCCGTAACCAGGTTGGTGGTCACAGTGCAATCTATAAATTTACCAAAAGAGCTGTGTGCAAGGTCAGTGCATGCGTACACGCCATGTAGTTTAGCTAACATCAACCACAGCCACTTGTTTCACGAGAAAATCAATTCTACGAGGCTGTCGAGCGAGAGACCCCGCCGCTTCTCGCATTCATCCCGCGATATCTGGGAGTCATGCTAGTGACGTACCGTCGCGTCCTCAAAGGCTCTCCAACGCCTTCCACTCCACAACCGTCCCTTTCGTATCCTGTTGCATCTCACTTTTCTGGTTCTGTGGTGCAGAGGACCATAAGCGAACCTGATTACCCGTTCATTGACGCGCCTCCGGAGCGTGTCGGCCTCGGTGGTTCGGCCCGCGAAGATATCGGATTGGACATGGCGATCGAAGAAGCGGAGCTGCCCGAGGTCGCGTTGGACTGCAACCGCCATATCATCCCGAAGTGGTTGCTGCGCCCGGACCAATCTCACAGTCGTGCACGCTCGCACAAAAGGTCTGGGAGACGCGGGTTGGTCGCTGGCCAACAACTGTGTGGTGCAACGGCGTCCACCCCAGTGTTGATACAGAACCAGGACGAGGCAAGCGCAGAGCCGGGTCAAGCGGATTGCAAGCGGCTGCCCCTCACTCGGCAATCGACGATGCCGCTTGATGAAAACGATCCGTGTCGGTTGGAAAATACGGCACCCTCTGGTTCCTTCGACTCGTGCATCCCAAAGGCTGCCCGGCCCGATCTCCGCCTGTTTCAGTCGGAAATGGCGATTGGTTCCCAACAGTCCCAACAGAACTGGTTTGGAGGCACCGGATTCACGACTGTCAACACCAAGCTAAAAGATCAGATATTCAGTACCATCCTGCGTCGTTTTCATCGTCGCTACAAACCTCGCTGGTTAAACAGTTCCCAGACCGAGGACGAAAAGGAGGTGTCCGCTCCACGATCACGCGCGTTGCCGACTCCTCCGCGACTTCGCTCGACGTCCCGGAGGCAGTATGCAGGCCCAGTCGACGAGCAGTTCAAAGAACACGAAGATGATGACTGCGCTTCGGCCCTACGAAGAGTGCGAAGCGACGGCGGGATGGGTCACGATGGACAGAACGGCGCATTTGAGGTAGACTACCATAAGCTGGTTGCCTTTGTCGATCGGGAACGGTCAAATTTAGGTTTGGGCAGCGAGGACGGGATTCGACCTTTGATTACTCGCCGGCGATCCAGCTCACGAACTGTATATTCTCCTTCTGTCTTTCTGTCTTCTGCACCTCCCACGAATCAGCCAATTCCCCCGAGCAGAAGCCCTACTTCCGTGCCACGTCAGCATCACTTCATTCTCATGGAGGATCTAACTGGCCGTTTGAAGCGTTCCTGTGTATTGGACTTGAAAATGGGCACGCGACAGTATGGCATGGACGCAGTCCCGTTGAAGAAGAAAAGTCAGCGCAAGAAATGCGATCGAACGACGAGTCGCCCTCTCGGCGTTCGTATGTGCGGCATGCAGGTGCGTTTTCGTTGGCGCTATGGGTAATGTGTGCTGACTACAAACAGGTGTGGAACCACGCCACACAAACTTACGTTACCCAAAACAAGTACATGGGTCGTGACCTCCGTGCGGAGGACTTTCCATCATTGCTCGCATCTTTCCTACACGATGGCGAGCGTCTCCTTATTTGGCACATTCCATTCTTACTTCAAAAGTTGTACGCGCTCGCAAGGATCATTAGTCGGCTCAAAGGCTTCAGGTTTTATGGCTGCAGCCTCCTTCTTATATACGACGGAGACCGCGATGCTCAGGAGGCATTTCGAGTGTCCGCTCTGGAACACCCCTCGTCGCGGAGTAAGCGCGGGGAGTCGCTGGAGCGATCGCAAACACGATCCAGGAGTCAGGTCGCGGCCCGTTCGTCTCTGCGGCGAACCCACAGCGAAGATGTTCTTTTCGGACCCGTAGGCAAACGGTCCGGAGGAAAACGAAAACGCGGAGAAATCAATGTCCGCATCGTTGACTTTGCACACACTATCACTGGGCGGGACTGGGCTCCATATCCACCACCACCCGATCGGGTGGTAGTCCATCAGGGGTCGGATTCCAAAGGGTATCAAGCAGAGGTTGACGCAGACAGTGGTATCATTTACGCTCGCTTTCCGCCGCACTATCCAAAAGAACCTGACCGCGGGTTCTTGTTCGGCTTGAAGAGTTTAACGGAGACACTGGAGAAAATCTGGAACGACGAGCGGGTGCGGAGGATCAAAGTCTCCCGAGACGATCCTTCAGTCGAAACATTGCAACTGCCTCCGTTAGTCTTGGATGGCAAGGAGATTTTTGACGAAATTTTCAGCCCATTGGAGTCTGATGAAGATCCGGGAATGTTATCCACCTGATGCGTATGTTCATCCTCATTGTATGCCTGTCCATTTTATATTTCCATGACTGTCATCTCGTATGATCACTCTGTTTGACTTGGGCTAGACTTTTTACCCACTCCACACATCTCGCCATGTATTGCATCTCTGTTGGTGTCTTTTTCGTTGTCATTCTTTACCCATGTGTCTAGATAGTTATCCCCCGCATTGTTGCATGGTTTCGCAATATACATAGTGGTTACAACCAAATGGAAACCACGGATTGCCGTTGTGTTGTGTGAACTTGCAAGGTGAATGTTAGACGTATGACGTCTTCCATGTGAGAACGCATAAGAGAATCTAAGAAAAATGGTTCTATTGAAGGGACACCACTGGCACGACTATTCATATATGACAAAGGAGGCCCGTCACGAGTCGTCGCTTTCGATGTATTTGGCACGAATGTCCTTCCATTGGCGCTGGTAGGAAATTGTCAGCGGGTGCGAAAAGGGTAGCGATACAACAAGACTCACGCCCTTATTCCAGTTGTCCCAGAATGACTGAATACCAGCATCAAAACCAACGCCGAACGTAAACGCTCCGACAAAGATGGTAGAGACGAAGACGCCTGCGCAAAAGTTGGATAGAGTGTCATAGTTGGCAAGCTCGCTACGTACTGTTGCGCTTCACAATCGAGTTGTAGAATAGGTTGGAAAGCTAATCAAAGACTCTGCTTTAGTGACAAATTCTTGGAAGGGCGGCGGTTTAGCACGTACTGCCATTGTGTTGTGGTTGGAACTTGGGTAGGGTGGTTTCCGGTGAGGTCCGAAATTACTCGAGGCGTGTTTCTCACGGCAGGTTGTCACAAAAATCTTCGGTCCATGCCGAGAACTAATGATGCATTTACATACATGTGGGTCCCATTGTAAGTCATCTTTATGTCAATATGCATTGTAATGCCATAATAATCCAGTCAAAATCAATCAAAATCTAGTCAAAATTCCATTTTCACGCAGTTACGATTGACTAAAAATATAGGAAACAGCCCTTTTTGGGCAATTATAACGTGACTCCGTGACAATGGGGGTTTAGGTTTTTCGGACAGTCTTTGCTTGCACTTGACAAAATGGTCTTGAGATGGGCCGCTCCACTGCACACGGCTCGTCTCGCCCTGCGTAGCACACCACGCTCAAATGTAGCTCCCTTTAGAGCCTTTTCGGTGCTCCCAGACACCACTATTACCACTACACCAACCAACGCCCCTTTGCGCACGACCCCACCACACCTTGAATTCCCCCCGACGGGTCCCATTTCTTACGACGCCGTCCAAAATCCCTTCAAGCGCTCCAGAATATCCACGCGCATCTCCAGGACGACAGCGGCGCCCCCGAAATACCACGTTCATGGCATCTTCAGCAGGAACAACACCAAGGTCTACCTGTGCGGGCCAGACGGCAAGCTGCTACCGGAGGGTTGGTGGAGCGGTGGGAGCTGTGGATTCAAGGGCGCGAACCGCAAGTCGCACGAGGCTGGGTACCAGTGCGCGGTGCGCGCGGTTCAGCGGCTGGAGCAGGTCGTGAAAGACCAGGGCCGGGTCGCGATCGCGTTGCATTTTTGTGGATTCGGGAGGGGGAGGTATGCGGTCGAGGGCGTGTTCTTGACGAGCGAGGGGGACAGGATACGGCCGCTGGTCGTCGAGGTGGAGGACAGGACGCGGATAAAGATTGGCGGGACGAGGTCGAAGAAGAAGAGACGCGTCTAGTTTGGATTTATATTCCGACCACTGGTATACAATCTACTATATTACTGCTCAGATGGCCTGAAGAACGGATCGGACGCGTATCTCTCGTAGCTTGGCCGTGCTAGCGAGTTGAGGGCTACTCTTTTGTCCGTCTCTATGTCATCTATGAGTGCATCTATCATGGTTTCCTCGAATCAGTATCTAGACGCCGTTCTGAAAGGATGATGGACTCGCCTCGGGAAACATAATCGAGCTCGGGACGGATGTATCCCAGTACGAGCGCTTTGAGCCTGCAACCGTAAAAGTCGGACGTGAACTGGTGCATGACGTGGATTTCCTAGACGGACGCGTCCAGTGAGCGGTGAAGTTGACAACGAGACCTATGCGATGCATACCGCCGTCATCCGTTGATTCTTGTAAAACGGATTCCACCCCAGACTCATTACCATGGGTAGCACGACGAGGTCACGGTCGGTCAATTCTGACGGCCGATCTGTTGGGGGGTACACTTGGGCATAACCATAGTAAACGCCAGGTTTAGCGACGTTCGCCATGTGCAGTATGGATTGCTCGGGCAGGTTGGCTAGGTCCGGAGTCAGAACGCGCTCTGAGCTGAGCGATAAAGACGCACCAGTTGGACAACCTAGGTCCTTGCTTCCTCTTCCAAAGCCATGTTGCACGGCCCCTTCGAGCTGGATTGGGTATGGATGGACTGGGGTATCGGGGCCCACGATGTTCGGTCTATTGGTACGTAAATCGGAGGAGGGCTGAACCTTCTCTGGGAGCACTTCGGCAATTGAGGGCGATTGTTTAAACAAGGCTTGACCCATTACTAGCTCTATTCAGTTCAGTTCAGGACGGAAACGATAAAAAAGTCGTAAAGGACGAACTCGCACGGCGCAGCCTTTTAGCCAACAGCTCCCACCACCGACTCATCGGAGGATGACATCGTTCACAGGCTATCCTGTCTATGGCACTTACCAAGCACCCTACCCAATCTATACAGTACCCATGGCCGCCGCCGCACCGCATCCTCACTTTGCTCCTCCTCCTCATCACTTTCCTCAACCACCACCAGGCTACCCTATCTACCATGCTATACAGCAAGCAAAGCCACCCAGTCCGACCCCCGCCGGGCCACCCGCCGCTCCAGACATTCCCACCATATCTCCAGACATCGCCTCCAAAGAGATAAGGAGGCTAATCGTGTCACAGCTAAAGATAAAACAGTTTGACTCCGTCGACCCGCAGGCGCTTCGCAGACTCGAACTCGAAGTGGTCGCATGTACGTTCTTTCTTTAAACGCCCCCTTGTGTCTCTCTCTCACAGGTGCGTCGCGCCAAGTCGTTCAGTCGCTGTACGAACAAGCCCACGAGTACGCCAATCTCGCCAACAGGGCAGTGCCTGTAGCGGCGGATCTCCTGGTGGCATGCAACGACAGGGGGATCAAAGGCAAGGACCTGCACAGCGTCGCTAAATCGGCCGGTCGGTTATTTCGATTGTTCACGTATGAGTCATAGCTTATCGAGCCCTCTTCGCAGGCGTGACGGTGCAATCTTCGCTGGAGCTATCCTCGCCGCGCGAACCCTCGCCCGAGTTACTTCCCTCGGACGACGAGAGCACACCGCCGATTATACCAACCACGTTGCGGTCTCTCCCATCATATTTCCCACCTCTCCCACCCAAACATACCTACTTGAGAACGCCGGTGCATTCAGTCTGCTCATTGTTTCTCACTCGTTGCTGAAAACTCCTACAGGCATCGCCACCAAAGAAGGCAGCCCTCCCGTCTCTCGAACGAAAGCTCAAGACGGCGGGTTTGGTCCAAGAGTCCCTCAAAAACCTATTGACAGCTACGGAGGACAATTTGGGGCAAGAGGACGGCGAGTTACTGGGGCATATAGTCAATTGCGAAGCGTCAATCTACCCGCGCAAACGTTGGAAAGTGGCCCAGTAGCGACTTTGGCCACCATCATTTTCCACGCCGCATGTATGCTACCACGTCTGGTTCTGTATCTTGTACAGTCCTATTCATGGAAGTGGCCCATATTCGAGAGCATGTTACAAAGCAGACATCTGAACCACCAAACTACGTACGACCATTCGAACCTCGCTGTTGATGGGAGAAATTCAGCTTGTCGAGTCTGGCTGAGCCGCCGCCGAGGGCTTCTTAGATTTCACACCACGCGACTGCGTTTTTCTCTTCTTCGCCGCTGGCATTGTCGTGGGGTTCGAGGGTACGACATCGTTCGTCGTCGTCGTTTTCGTTTTGCGTTGCGACCTCTGATGCTTGTGTGATCTGGGATCCGAGCTTACCACCGGCTCGAGGAATACGAGTTGGTTTGGCTGTTGCGGAGCCGACGCGGCCGAAGGGGGTGGTACATTTGAGAAAGAGGATTTAATCGTAGGCATTGACGGGCCTGGGCTCGTTCCCTTTTGCAGGATCGTATGTCGATTGCGACACTAGAAAGCAATGTTTGCGACGCCGCAACATAGGAAAGAACCACCACTTTACCATAGCTTGCGTCCTCCCATTACCAAGACGTTCGGAAATCTCCTTCCAGGAGGCGTCCTTGTGTTCACGCACATGATCGAGCAAAATCTTGTCTTCCCCTTCCGACCACTGGCTTTTATTGATGCTTGGATTCAGTTGTTCGGTCCAGCGTTCTCGGCATTGATCACTATGTCGACCGGGTACATTAGCAGCAACATCCACCCATGACGAACCGTAGGCGGCAACGGAAGCAGAGAGACGAGCATCTTCTTCTGCAGACCAGTTCGTACGTTTGATGGACTCGTCCAAAGTCTTGAACCTTTGACTGCATTGCGAAGGAGTTGCGTCCTCCGAAACATAGCGTGCAACTGTAAGGAATGCCTTCAACAAAATGTATGAACAAGAGGGCGACCCAAGCTAACCGAGATGCCAGTTATCATGACCATACATACTGATCGCCTTGCGAAGACGTTCGTCAGCGTCCGTTGTCCACTGGTGTACCTTTCGCGGGATCGCGTGCCGCATACAATCTAACGGTGTTCGTTTTGTCTAGGCCTCGCTCGTAAGATTTTTAAAAGCCATCGAAATGTTGCACCTTACCCCCAACCTCTCAGCTACAGTTATCCAGTCCGGACGATTGTCTGTAAACTCAGCGGCAAGCGACTTGACTTTCTGCACTTCCTCTTGGCTCCAAGGTTCGTGATTGAACTCTGGATGTTGTTCTCCAACCCACCGAATCTCGCATTCTCGCGCTGTGCGCGTGGTCAAAGAAGTAGCTGACACCTGTGAGCATTAGTAGCCCACAACGGAGTAGCGATAGTGAACTACCTTTTCGGCGACGCGCTCCCAGTCAATGCCCTCTGCATTCAGTCCGAGGATACGGGTTGTTTTCACGTCGAGATCCGCGAATGATGGGGAGCCGCTGCCGTATCGGATGCAATGAATACTTGGTAAGCAGCTCGGTGATATTTTGCCTACATACCTTTTTTGAATTTCCAACGCATGCTTTCGACAGCTCTCAGCTCGCACAGCCTCTGCGAGGGCTTCCAGTTCCTTGGGCTTCACTGAAACATACATTAAATACAATCGACGGAGTCATTTGGAAACGTACTTGGGTGTACTTGGGTGAAGGTCTGATAGCGGCTGCGTTTCAGAGCGTCTTGATGGAACGGAGAATCCTGAAAGAGTGGTCATCTATACGTACGGTCTGATGGTGTTCACATACAGTTGAAAAGAGCTCTTTCGTTGCGATAGGTGTTGTTGCTCTTACAGAGCCGGGTATGGTGACGAAGCACCCTACATCCAGATCGGACTCGTCAATGGAATCGGCGGTGTTCTATTGCTTGCGTTCGCGGAAAACGGTATAGGAAGAGACGGGTCGACGTACGAGTAGTTGGTCGAATGTTTCGAGTTCGGCTTCGAGTCTCTCCGTGTATGATTTGAGAGCAAGCAGGTGTTCCTTGTTAGCCTCAAGTGTGCTCTGAGCCAACTCGGCGACTCCTTTGTGTTCTTGCTGTGTGTCCATAGCAAACCCTGGTTCCAGGTGACTGGTGTAGGTGTAGACCCTACTATGATGTAGTGTTCTATTGTTTACAGCCAAACATGTCCTAATCATACCGTGAGTCCGTGACACGTTTTTACTTGTCCCAAACTACCGCTATGGCTAAAGGTGCAGCAAAGCGTATAGGTATTACCATTGGCATGTCCTTTGAGCGAACCAGTGATTAACTGCTCACTATCGCCAGCTGGGCAGAATGAACGTGCCATCAAAATTCTCCGTTATGGGATGTTCCTCCCCACGATCCTATCGATTTTGTTGCGTCTGTTATTTAGACGGAGCTCTCTGCCTCCATCAAAGGGTTCTCTGGCTCTATATGTCATAACATATCTGCCTGCACTGTTTTTATCCCGGTACCTGGAGAGCATCGGGACATGCCGACGTGACCCAACCACCGGTGCACTTATTTCCTCTGGCGAAGACCTCAACCAACCCGGCGTCACGGAGTGGTGTTTTGACGTCTTATATGTCACCTGTACGTTCAGGACGAATCTCTGAATATTATTATTCTTGCTCACACGTCTGGCTGCAGGGGCGTGCCAAATCGGAAGCGGTGTGTTTGGCGAATGGTTTTGGTACTTTTACCTGCTGGTACGCTCGAATCGCTCCGTCTTTTCGTCTACACCAAGCTGACGACGGTCCCCCAAGATCCCGTCATACGCTGCATTCAAACTCTGGATTAACTTTATTGGTCCCATGATCGGTCGGTCGTCGGGCGACGCAGGGAATGAGCCCACGACCAAGACCAGCCCGGTAAGCAAACGGCAGGAGAAGCTCCGCAAGCGGAGCGAAAAAGGTGATCCCCGAGTTCGTACTGTCCGCAGATGACATGTACTTGCAGCAAATATATCCTCTGTTGTCGTCTTTTCTCTCTGGTGCACGAGGATTGAATTTAAGACAGTGGTTGATTCAAAATGTCAACCGTGCTGTCAACGTCTCTGTTTTCATTTCCGTTCCAAGCCGATGATTTACGACGTGCACTTGTTCACCACCATCACCTTAAGGGTGAGTACAGACTTGGCTACACATCTTGGTGTGAAACAAAGATAAGTCAGACGCAATTTCGATTTCGGGCAGACACCTACCATGAATATACTAGGTTCGACATTCATCACGCAATTTGGGACACACAATACGTATATATACACAAAAGAACATGATAGGAGGTGAACGCTAAGAAAAACGGCCGCAAGTGAAGAGGCATAGTATCACAAAGAAGACGATTACAAGTAAAACAACCTGCAAAGCCAGAACCCCGGCATCTATGCCTGAATGAAGTATCAGCACAGATACGCTTGCAAACCACCTTCAAGGCTTACTTACATATTCCGAGTATTTGTCCCATCAGTGCTCCCTACCCTCCAAGCCAGGGAAGACGTAGGGTCTGAAAGTGAGATCCATGTACCTCAAGGCCAGCTCGAGTTCGTCACCCTGTAGTAGATCATCGATGCCATAGTTGGCCTGACAGAACGCATTAACTTCGTCATCACCCTCCTCTTCACATAGCGACGAGCGAAGAGAATCGTATCGAGTTTCAATTTTTAGCAGCTGTAAAACCAGGTCGCGCTTTTCAGCCAACAGCTTGATCAACTTAGACTTCATTTGCGCGCTGCTGAGCAGGTTACAAGAAGAATGGATCTTGTATGTTGTATAAATGGAAAATCAATACGTCACACAGCTTGATGTTACGCACTAGATGGATGAAGGGATGTTCTCGAGCGAACTGTGGGCTATCGATGATATTGACATCCACGCGTCGCGCGATTTCAATACATTGCAAGAGCTGCTTGCAGTGTCGTGTAGATTCACAGCAAACCTAGTAGAGCTTCCTACCTGATCTGCACCAGGAAACCTCTGCATTTGAATAGTCTGAGGTTGGTAGTGGATGGCATTTGGGTCATAGGGAGCCTGCGATGCAGAGTCTGCCTGCACATTAGCGTCCATGATTTGGTGGGTTGCGACAGAGGCTTGGCTCAGTCCCCGACTTTTGATATTCCATCTATTCGGTCGGAGCAGAGCGTGTCCTTGTCCCAAACTCACACGGGCCCGTGGTCAACTGGTCATTGCCGAAAAGAAAAGATTACATAAGCTTCCTGGGGCTTTTATCTTCTTCGCTGATCCCTCTGCACCCATGGACCCCACTACTGACGTTCATCCGATGCGAAACGATACCAGCCAAAGTATACCGGACGACTGTCCAACTGATGATCCTGCACTGAACAAGGACGCGCTTTCAAACAACTTCCGTATTCTCAAGGGTAAGCTTTTTACGTGCATATATCCAGATCCATCCAAGTCTGGTGACCAAAGATGATGGCATCGCAACTCACCAAGGGCACGAGGGGCAAAGTTCAATTCATACATTCAAGGTTAGGGCACGCCCCTAGGTCGATTGACTGTACTTTTTACGTGCATATATGCAGTCCGACCAGGAGCCCTCAGACACCCTGACGGCAAGAATTGGGTTCGACTGTGTGGGCGTTCAAAGTACTCCTCATCAGGTCATCCAACCGATCTTCGAAGACGTCGTGAGGCGAACCTTTGAAATTGCTGGCGTTAGGACGCTTATCCTTTGCAGCCCTCATCGGAAGATTCGGAACGTACGTTTGTTCCCGCAGACGGGTCGACATCGGTGGCAAACATCAATGAGTCAAAGGCTGATGCAATTACCCATTCTCTGGAACCACTACTATCACCACAAGTGTTACCCGAAACAGCCTCGGGCGACGAAGGAGAACCCGAGCCGGAAGAACCCTCAAATTGCATTCATATATCACCGGACCTTGTACATAGCGACGGTCTGGATCCCCTAATTGAAGAAGAGCATACGCGAGAAGACTTTGATGATCCTTGCGACGATCTACCCTCTTCCGTCCCCCCTAGCTCCAGCCCTCCGCAGCTGTTCTCTTCTTCTCCCTGTGTATCGTCGCAGTCCTCATCGAGCGATATTGAACCCTCAAAGGTGGCCAGAGTGATTGTCTTTAGGGTGAATTACTGCTGAACCGCCCACATTTTGCAGATGTTGGCAGCTGAATCAGAGGACATCACGAGTTCTCACGACTGTTCCCATGCTGACGATATGGCATTCTATGAGCCTTCGAGTCATTTGGAATCCAAGAACCTCCACAATCACGATATCGCTGACGTTGACGTTGCAATGTCGCCGGGAACTGATACATATAGCTCGGAAATGCTTCCTGCCTCATCTATCGACCGGATGCTCGGGCCTTCTGGACAACGCATGGCGGCCGACCAGAGCCAGAGCGACGTATGACCAAGAAATATTTTAGTTGTTCTTCAACCCACTGACGTTCTGTGTGCAGCTAGATGAACCATATGGATCACCACCAACTAAAAGACAGGTAGCACTGTTTTCTCTACGGAAACTGAAGTATTTTTTGTGATTTTCATAACCATACAGAAATTGGACCTCGATTATAGCTCGCCTCCTGCGCCGAAGCGAGCAACCGTGGCTTCTCAGGACCGGCAATTCAAAAAACTAACCGCCCCTTTCCGCCCGCCTTCGAAACTTCCCGTCGTCATGGACGGCCCGACCCAGGCCAGGAACCATACTGAACCAAACGTCCGCTCTCAGAACGACACAGGGCAAAACAAGTCCAAGCCAAGGGAGCCTGCCATGCATCCCTTCCTTTTACAGAACAAGGCTTCGAACACACCGAGATCTGTCACCCAGTTCAAATCGCCGCTTGTCAATCGGATTCTCTCGGCAGATGCTCGCGCTGTGCGCCTCACACCGACGGTGCAGGCACTCGAACGCAAGTTACAACTACTTAAGCGCGCGGTCAAAGTCAAAGAGGACAAGGAAGAGGAAGTTCTCGTCCGGCTTGCAGCAAAATGGATAGAAGCAGGAAGAGAAGTCGCTTACGATGTATGGGAAGCTACCAAGGACGCTGGTGAACTTGACGGAAGAGCGACTTCCGTCCGCAGGTCACATGGCTGGGGGAGCGCCGACGCCAGGAACGCGTCCTGGGGTTGGGACACTAAACCCGAAGACGCTGGCGAAGAATCTGGTGTTCCTGGTCATTCCGACTCTGCAGAACGATTTTCCCCTGAAGAAGATGACGACGACACTGGTCGCCACACTTTGGGAACCATGCTCCGACAGCTCGGGATTGCTCCAGAGATATTTGGCTGGGACGATGACAGGGAGGCCTTTTCTGACTAGATGCAAGGATGATGTACTGTACTGTATTGCTGTCTGTGAATGCTGTTGTAATTTGCAGTGATGGTTACTCGCGCGGAAGCTCTGCAATGCTTCTAAGCCAGGTACCATCTGTTGAACATGTAGCGATTTTTGGCATTATGTGGCCTTCGAAATTGTGGGCCTGGTTGCGCGTGTCAACAGATTATTAGACGATGCCTGTTGAATAGAATGATATACATGACTGGGCCGTTGTTGAAACTGAACGCCAGTTGTTGAATGCGATTGGATGCAGGATATCTACGGTGGTCAAGTCTAACTCTAGTGCGCATAGTCGTATCTGGAAATGGTCATTAGAATCAGATGCTTCACGGCAACGTATCTATCTAGACGTTCTCACTTCTTAAAGAAAGTCTCCGAGTCAGTCGGGACACCCTGAAACAGTTTGTCAATGGGGAACAACATATTGGATAATAGACACTGACGTCTCTTCGAGCCCCGCGGGACTTGCGGCCTTGCCTCTCAAGATCGCGGCGATATTCACGATCTTCCTTGAGCCACTGCAAAGCTGTGCTATACAACGCGGGGTTGCCCGTGGTTTCGGAATTATTGAATGGCCAGGGCGTAGGTTCGGTAGAGAAAGAACCAAGGCGCATGTGCGCGACGTGGGTCGGAAACGACCCGAGACCGTCATAAATGTGAGTGGCATCTATAAGGGGTGAGCTGGTAATAGTCGGGGGAGTGCCAGCCAACACGCACAAAGGACGGTGGCCCCACGCTCGATGCTGTCGTTCCGAAGGAAAGTGAGCAGATCATCGCGAACCAAGACGTCTAGATCGACCGTAACCTGGAGATAGGGATGGAGGGTGTTCGGCAAATGCCAGACGGAAATGAACTGACTTCGTCGAGAAGCAAGACATCCCAAGGAGTCATGAGACCCATACAAAGTTGCACGCGGCGGCGTTCTCCGTCCGAAATGGTGTGCATGTGCCAGTCTAAGTCTACATCCAAAATGTCCAGTAGCTTGTCCCTGCGCTCCTTGTGTCTATAACCTCCGACGGAGTCCAGGAAGTGGGACACGAGGATGTCACTTCGGACCACGGGGTTCATCGCCCTGAGCGCCGAAGGAGCGGAGGTCAGCACGTGGACGGGCGCCGGGCGGAAGCTGACCGACCATTCTGTGCCAAGAAACGCGACACCTGGGGGCGAATCTCTGAACACATCTCTATCCTTGATACGCACGTCTGCATTACTGACAAGGCGCTTCCCTGCAAGGATTTGTAATAAGGTGGATTTTCCGGCTGGATGAACGTAAGTCCCTTGACGTTTTAAAACGATCGATCAAAGAAGCGTGTGAGGAAGTATACGGACCGCCGTTTGCTCCCACTATGATGGTTCTCGAGCCCGGTGGAAGGTGGAGGGAGATGTTGGATAGGGATTGCTCGCTGCTTGCACCATGGTGGTAGGTCAGGCCACGGGCTGCGATTGCGTACTTGGTCGTGGTTTCAGACATGGCGGTAAATGTCGAACAATGACACGGTCCTCTGACTCTGAGAACCTTTCACACACAGCACCAACGCGGCACATGGTCGGTGACTGTGTCCGAGATCTGCAACTGAGGTCAATTCGCTCTAGTAGCAGGCTGAACGATAATAGTGGGGCTAATTCTGAAGTAAAACCAAGGACGAGACGAGTCGGCCGACGAAGCCTGAAAAGTTGCCCTGAAATAAGAGCGCGGAGGTACGATCAGACCCTTGATGTCCACAGATCAAAGATGCTTTCTAGGATTGGCGCTGGCACTGGCAGGCGGAATTGAAGATATGATGAAACCGTACCTTGACGCGTTGTGGGAATTTTATCCAGTAACGAGGTCCTAACTTTAGAACGTCACGTCCTTCTCGTCGTCCTTCTCGCCGACCAAACTTATATCTCTCTTGCACATCTTTATTCTCCAAAAAACTCAACACTTACGCTCCTTTTTTTCTTTCTTTCATGATGCATTTGGATCTCCTGCCAAGGGAGTGTGTTTCTTGCCCGGCACATCCCCCCGCTTGCACCTGCTCTTCCAACGAGAGCTGCATCCAGATCAGCCAGTGTGTAACGTTCACTCCACCATTTCTCTGATCTGATCAGCCCCCAGGTCCTGTACTGCTTGTCCTACCTTCACCTGTCAGCCCAGTGCCTCAAGCAGCAGTGGCAATGGTGGGAGCATAAGTTCCGGTGCATTGGCTGCGGCAATAGTTTCCGTATTGCTCGTTCTCATAGGCGCCATGCTCGTATTTTTCCTCTACCGCCGTCGTCAACGGGCACGTCAGGCTCAGGCTGCACTTGCTGAGACCAAACCAGACGTGCCTGCTCCCGCGGAAGCCGTTCTCAATCGTCCCGATCCGTCGGAAAAAGCCCAATCGCCCCCAGCAACGCCCACGAGTGCCGCCCGACCGTACCCCTCCTCGCGCAAAAGCGTCGTTGACCTCGACCCTAATAAAAGTCGGTCTCAAGCTTCCCTTGCCATTGTCCCCCCTGCGGCCTCCGCCGGCCCATCAGCAGGTGATCCATTTGACGACGGCCATTCCATTCAGACCACCTCGATAGCCACAAATGGCACCAACGTTATCCCAATTGCACTAGTTCCTCCAGCTTCTACCCATCCGTCTTCTGCACTCTCCGAATCCGGCTCCTTCCCACCAAATTCCCCTGTACGCCCCGCTCGTCCCACAGACCTTGTGTTGGAAACCCCTCACTCTTCACTTGACTCCGTCGGCGAACCCTCTATACATTATGCTCAGTCTCAGCGCTCAGGTGTATCAAGGGCTTCATACGGCTCCAACGCTAGTTACAGCAGTGACTTCTTGAACGAAGCTCCCATGATCATCACCACTCAGGGCGCCGTCCGGCAGGTTGTCGGCAAAGTCAGGGCAGAAGTCATCCAGACTTCAGGCACCGCGACTCCCACCTCGCATTTATCTTCGGAGAGCTTGAAGGCCCCTTCCGTCGCATCTCGTCCTTCCGTCCGTTCACCTCTTGCTGCCTCTTCTTTTGGCCCTGCGGACATTGTTAACGAGGCCGACGAGGAACATGATATCTCTGTTCGCAGTGACCCTTTCGGAGATCAGCACGCACCGTCTTCCAATCTGCGAGATTTCGGCGCACTTGTTCTGCCTGCGCAATCAGGATCTCATGTTGATGACGGCAATGCTGCAAGGATCGACATCAGGCCACCGAGTGCATGCTCCGATCAACGGTCGCCGCACAGCGCTTCTTCTACCAAATTAATTCCTTCTTCCCCTACTCCTTCGGATACACTTCAGGAGCAACAGCAACGTGCATTGGCTCATGCTCAAGCTCAAGCTCGTGCTCAGGGTTTCGACAAATCCAAACGAATGTCAGGAACGTCCATGGTTTCTACGACTTCTACCCGCGCGGACTCGATTCTTGAATTCTTCCCCTTCGTCCCACCATCTCCCATAGCATCGCGTCCTGTTCGTTCGCCGCCTCGTTCGCCACTTAGCCAGCAGGCTTCGTCTGTGAATCATCTACAGACCCCATCGACCCTGGTGGGATCAGGACCCATGTCTCCCCAAGTCGAAACCATGAATGCAGAGGATCCACTACCCCCGCTGGACCCCCCACCCAGCCGCCGCATCTTGGGCATGTCA
>JBBPOR010000224.1:0-29677 GCA_038091555.1 Leccinum sublutescens | reverse complement strand
CACATACCTGCCTCGCAAGATGTCGCATCTTGGAGCTCTGCATCTTGGGATTGGACTCAGTCTTTTCCGCAGTCTTGTTCGTGGGGGCGTCCTGCGGCTCCTTTTTAGAGTCTTGGCCCGGGAGTTGCTTGTCCCTCAGATCGAGCTCGGCAAATAGATCATCCAGCTCGTTACCATCAGGTTCCGATGACTGCGGAGGAAATGCGCTTGTTACTGCGGTTGGTGTGGGTTTCTTTGATTTGTTTCGCTTTGAGCTTGGCATTTTTCCCTTGGCTTCAAGAGTTTCCGAGGATGTGGACGAGAAGTGAACGAGTCGCGTGGCTGTGCATGGTTTCTATCTAATCTTCTTCTAATCATGGCACCCGGCGCGCAGTACATGGATAGATGTCTCCAAGGGATATTAACTTACAGTGAGAGTTTAATGGATGAATTGTTTTACCTAGTCTCACAATCTGGTGTAGGGGTCGAGAATAGGGGTCGCTTGGACTTTGGAAGATTCATACAATTTGGACGGTTACCTGCAGTCATTTTTCCTCATCTTTGTGGTAGAAAATTCATGGAAAGACTCGCACAACGTGCTAGCACTCGTCTTCTCCGAGGGAGGATGTCATAGTACTATTTGCCCGGGATTGCCACGAGGATCAGATGTACAGCCACCGTTAATCAGCGCTCGAGGTCGCTGATTCAAGATCGTGAATTCGCTTGCATCGACCAGCGATCAAACGTCGCTCTCTTCTCGACCGCTGGGGTCATATTCGCATCCATCTCTCTTCAATATATGGATACCGCGCCGATCACTCTGTCCTGCACTGAAAGTGCATCCAGATTAGGTGCACTTTTGACCGAACTCTCCTCCAACCCTAGCGAAGATTTGTGGCTCGACGTCGAGCTCATATGCAAACATCTTGCAAATTTGTTGCGCGTCAGAAACGGAACCGGTTGGTACCACCTTTTATCGTGATGAATGATATGATACCCACACTGTCCCAATAGAGGATAATCACACAGCTCTGGGAGGAGGTGCCTTGCCACAAGATATCACCTCTCTTCTGTTCAAGGCACTCGATGGATCATCAATTCCGAATGACGCGCGTGCCACTACCGTATTCGAGATACTCCGTGTGAGCGCAAATCTGTGTGTTGAACACGGTGAGTACAACTCGTTTCCCCGCAACACACACGTGTACCATATTGAATCATTCCACTTAGACCAAAACAGAGGACAGCTGTTGGAGGCTCGTTTTCCACAAGCAATTGTATCTCTGCTCGAAGGCTATACAGATCATCTACCATCTCAGCCGCAAGACAGCCCTTTACCGCTATCCATCTCGCACCTCCAAGTCATCAAGACTGCAATCGGATTTCTCTTAAACTCATCTCTCGGTTATGGTGCGTCGATATATTTCACGGACTCGATACGCGATGATGTTTAGTCTATGCTAGAATCAGTCAAATTTCGACTCACATCTCTCGAAGTCGCCAAGACACTTGTGCGTTTATCGTCTGCGATATACCCAGTTGGTGCCTGGATGAAGAGCCCAACGAGCCTATTTCCATCCGAATCTCCTGGACTCAATGACATCTCGGAACGCGTGGCGGAGTCTTGGACCATTCGTATCGGGATTTCCAACTGGACCTGGAGGCTCATTGCCGAACTCAGGGATGATGGTCAGTTCGTTTAGCTATCATCGCTGACTTACATGAGTCTGATATTAATACAGCGCATCCGCTATTCGATACGGATGTCCTCCCCTTTCTTGTCCAGTCATTGATCGCTTTCACGCCGCCACTGCTAACTGTCCCACCTCCTCCAGTTTTTGCGCAACCTTCGCGGCTTAGGACATCCTTGCTGCACGCCGATTTTGATCTACTCTCGGAAGCATGTTCGAACCTCGAGTCACTCGTACTAGACGTCGAGGACTTCCGATTGTCGCTAGCTCGAGGGTTCGTATTCCCGGCAGAGCATCAAAACGTCCCATGCTTATCTGTCATGCTAAACTTCATCGAGCAAGGGAACTATGCACCGCTCTGGTACGTACAACATGAAACCAGTCTGGACGACAGCGAGGTTCGGAGCCAAGAAAAGGCTTTCGATGATTGCAAGGCCGCTGTAATCAAAGCAGTGGTAGAAGTATCTGGAGAAGAGAAAAACACGGATGTACTTTGTGACGACTCGGAAGAAACGTACCCCGGTGGCAAATTCGTTTCTCGTATGGTCAACTGGATCCGCGCTTTTGTTACGGGTACAAATGGAAACCTTAGGGATGATATGGCGATATGCGCGACCCTATCTCTTGGAAACTTGACGAGAAGAGGTGATCAAATTGCAATAGATGCATCTATGCCGATGTGTTACTGATCATTTGGCGATCGCAGAATTCCATGCATCGCTATTATTATCCCCACCACATAATATTGCTCAGCTCTTGTCCTCGGAATCTCTCCTTTCACCAATGACGGACCTCAAGTTGAAGCATGGGGTGATTGGCTTGCTCAAACATCTCTCCCAGTCATCTATTCATTCTGCTGCCAATCGCACGGCGTTGAGCAATGCTGGAATAATCGAACGCGTTGTTTCAAGCGGCGTTTGGGACGACCGTAGTGATGTCATGGCAGACATCGTGCAAGTCAGCGCCATCGGCGTCGTAAAGCATCTTTGCAACAACAGCAGTAAGTCCAGGATGGCTTAGCGAATCTCCCCTCAATGATACATGCAATTCCAGTCGACAACTCCTTCGCCTTTATATTGCCCTCAGACGGTGCGGCCTCCCTGACGACAGGGCTCCCACAGCTCCTTGCCTTGATCAAACGATCCGACACGGTCGCCATTAAGAGCGAAGGTACACGTGTCATCGTCAATCTCATCAAGTCACTTTGGTCCAGTGATGCCTCGACCGGACAACGAACCCCACAAGAAACCCAGATGAGACAGCAGAAGAAGGAACGGGCAATACAAGCCCTAGTCACACTACCATGTGTTGACGCCCTCGCCGCGCTCGTCGGTAGAAGTGCAAAGTATCCAATTCTCATCAATGAGGCCGTCGTTGCGCTCAGTCTCCTGAGCACTCACCAGGATGGTGGTAAGTTCGCTGGGTCTGTATGAATAATCGCTGTGCTCACTCGTGTCAGGTCAACTGGTCTTGCGCGCCCTTATAACACCTCTTCCGAACGAGGCGAACTCTGCATCCCCAGGTTCCGCAGCAATGTCGACAGTAGCGTCCACCAGCAGCAATACAGGATCACCTATCATCACTTCTCCTCCTGCTCGCAATCGTGCTCCACTTCAAAAACGTGCCCTCGACTACCTTTTGAATATCCTTCGCAACGGTGGCGGCGACGACGCTTCGAGTCCCAGACGATCAGAATTGGCTCCATATCCTGTCGAGCTTCGTATGAACATCTGTGCATTACTCGGGCAGTTGGCCAAGCGAATAGCAGGTGAGGAAGCGGAGATGGTCAAGGATAGTGCTAGGTCAATTCTAGAGGACCTGTCGAAATCAAACTCCAACACGGAAAAAGAGAATATGTTGGCAACTGCGGCGAAGAAGAGTCTCGATCTGTTGGATTTAGAAAAGAAAGGTGGTATATAGGGGGTGGAGTCAGATGTCGGGTCTTTGTGATGATTGTACCAGTGTTAGTGTTAGTGTAGACTGATAAGTGTGGACGAAATGTGAAATGCAACCGGCTATACCCGGGCCGGCAAACATGCTAGCCGGCCTTTTCCGTCATGCGCTCACATTAATTCTCTCCGGACTGGGGTCTTGCTATTCGATCATGGGGGTGAGCAAAATTCGCGTCAATGTCTCTCAAGGAATCGCAACCATCACCCTTAATGAACCACGAAGACTGAATGCGTTGTCGGCTGAAGGTTTGCATAATGCGTTCACACTCAAACAGAAGGGCGCTAGTTTAGTTGGATCGCAGATTATGATGACTTTGCAAACTCCTTGAGGGAAATTGACAAGCGCGAGGACGTCGTAGCCACAGTGTGGCAAGGTGAGTCGTACCATTTGAATCTCGGTAGTTTGTTTCAGCTGCTGACGCGGTTTGATCATGTAGCCAACGGAAATTGGTTTTGCGCGTAAGTGGTTGTCGTTCAAAACGGCAAGGTCTATTATCGTGAACATGCATCCAACGGTTCCACAGGGGAACTAATGTGAAAGCCTCAGGCCCGGGGTATGTAGAACTGACAGTTAGAGACCAACTTCGTGCGCGAGTGATTTCAGCAAACACGGATTGCACTCGAGCAGTACGTTGCATTCCATAACGATCATGCGCATACACTCTCACACCATTGTAGCTTTATACCCATAGCAAGATTTTAGTCGCTGCTCTGAATGGACCTGTGATGGGTGAGCCACCTCACGACCGAATCTCGCCGAGTATGTTCCTCATGGAGGCATGTAGGTATTGCAGCTGGTGAGTCAAACCTTCAGACGAGCGATTTGTTGCTCAGTCTATTCCAAGCGTTCCTTGGCAACTTCGACTTCATCTATGCCCTCCCCGAAGCGTGGTTATATGTTGGCTTTCCCTTCTTGGGTAAGTCTTAGCTCTCGCTATCCGTGTTTGCGACCGACTTTGTTTCAAGGTATCGTGATTGAGGGAGGGGCGAGCGTGAATTTCATCAACCGAAGTAAGCATGCTTTGGATCGATTTCTCAACGTCGAGCCAACAATCCATAGTGGGTCTTGCCAAGGCAAATGAAGTACTCATGTTTAACAAGAAGAAGAACGCCCAAGAGCTGCTTGAAATCGGTTTCGTCAAGTGAGTCTATCTTTTTTGCCCTTTGACTGCTTACGACATGATGTTTTGTGCAGCAAAATATTCCCCTCTCAACCGACCGAGTCGTTTCATGCGGCAGTTTTCGAACACTTGCTTGGCGAGCTTGATAGTCTCGATCGATCGTCCGTATTGACTATCAAAGCATTGCTCAAAGCCGGATTATCCGAGAAGAATAACCCTGATGCTGTCAACCTTCGGGAGAGTTATGCGCAAGCGGAAAGATTTGTCACAGGAATACCCGATAAACGGTTTGGAATGATTAGGCGGAAAGAAATCAGACACAAACTATGACATGTCTAGTTCTTCTTCTGATTATCCAATAATCACGCGTTTCCTTTGCCATGCGTTCGTTTTGCCAAGCTTATTTTCTGCTTCTCTCCGGCCTCCGCTGCACCTCGGGCCCCTGGTAGCTTTCTTCAAGAGCCACACGTGCTTCCTATCAGATGACATCGAGCACCGACCAGGTACCATGTTTTTTTTAATCCCCCTTCATGAGAAACGAGCAGAATTTACGTCGCAGGGAGTATGTTCCCCACCTCGGAGCGCCGCGAAGGGATCATCGCAACAAGGTAAAGGCACAGGTACACATGATCGACTGCGGCCGCGGTATCACATGTCATAGCCACGCGATTTAAAGGTGAGTACAGCCAGAATAGAACAGGGCTTATTCTTACTTACCTGGGACGTATTCATCTGTTTGTATACAGCTTGGTCATTGTTACAGGAGGCGTCAACACAGCTGCCACAATCCGCTTGATATGCGATGAGCTTTGTAATCGACCAACCGCATTCAACTTTGCTGTTGCTTTGCTTCGCCTGCCTCATGTTGCGGTTGCTTAGTTGTTGGACAGGTTCGACGATGCACCCACGGCACGGCCACCGACAACTTGATCAGTAATCCCTTGGCTCTGTGACGTCAGCTACTACAAACACATCATACATGCCGTTCTCCGCGCTTCGAAGACGACCAAATCCATTTTTGAATTTCATACACAACTATTGAATCAACCTGCTCGAACTAGAATTGTGAGTAGTCTTTTCAAAGCAGGTTGTCGCCGCAAGCTGATCTAAGCGATCCGGATTCCGGGATGATCGATCGGAATGTTGCGATAACACCGGCAAAACAGTCTCCTTTCTTCCCGAAGTACCCGACCGGTAGGAGATGAGAAGAACCTAAAGATGATTCGAAAGTCGCAAGTGATGGGAGCCGGTCACTTTTCCAGACACAGCGGCCCGCAGCGCCACAGGTTCAGAAACTCCGGTCCGTCAATAACGTGTGAATGTGTATCGGGCCATACCGAATTCCTCGGAGTCGGCTCACTCCAATTAATGGCGTCGTCGTTACGTGACGGAATGGCATCATATCTCTATCTAAAATCCTTAGTACCCTAGCGCTGCTTGGCGAAGGCCAAGGCCCCAAGGATATTAAGAAGCGGCGTACTACGGTCTTGAACCTTGCGGCGTTCTGAGGCTTGGCATCTCTTCTACCCTCAACGTCAACTCATTTCCTATATGCTGTGGGTTGCCAAGCTTTCACATCGCATGTTGCGTAGTTCTCGCACACTCCAGAGCCTTGGCAAGTTGGAACGTTCTATCGTTCCATCATATTCGGGTCGCCTAAAACCCCCCTCCATCCCCCGGTAATAGTACTGAGGCTTACAAGAAACTGAACGTCGTTCTCTGTAGTTGGGTTGTCACACATCTCGCAAGATCGGCTGCTATATCAAGCAGTTTGACAGCTTTGTGGCCAGCACATCCAACGGAACCGGATATCATATCACGATCCTCCAATTTCAAAAGGTTGGGTGACACGTGTAGATTAGTAAACAATCAGATTAGATCGAGTATATCACAACGCCGATATTCATATTCGTGCAGGGTTCGAGTCATTTTCAATTCTCTTGGCTACTTCGGATTAAGCTGGACAGACGAATAGTGGTTTTCGAGAACGCCAAGATGTTATTATGACGTGATCTGAGCCATTACAGGCTCACGGAGTTCCAACGTCTGTCGTTGTAGCGAATGCCTTGCGATCGCCATTGAGGTGTATTTTGAAGATACTTGTAACACGCCTTCAGTGGTGGGAGACTGAGCGGCAGCCGGATAAGAGAAGTCGCGGGGAAACGGGGGGATCTGGGAAAGAATCAGATTTGATGGTGATATTGATGCGTTCGACCACGGATTCTAATAATAATAATATATTATTTCAACAGGTACAGCATGGTGCTCATATACATGTGCTGCGTGCATACTCATAGCGCTCAAGTGATACCGAACCAATCATCATAAGTTAGTGAAAGGTGATACAAGGAGGTGCAGTGACTACGAAAGAGAGTTGGTTGCCGAGTTTGTGCTGATACAAATGCGATCAAAAGAGTGAGAACACAGAAGGAGCCGAAATCATAGTGCACGGCGCAAGCGATCAAAAGGGGTGCCGAACCATCGCACCAAATCAAGTGCTAATGGTGGCATTGTTCGCCAAAGGCCTGTCCGAGCGCTGACGTTGGCGTTTGGCGATGTGGAGACCGAGGAGCACCTCGGCGTTGTCGTTGGTGTTCAGTACATCACCAATAGACTTTTCGGCTAGCATGCATGTCTGGGGACAGCGATGAGAAAGGGGCGGAAGAGCAGTGGGGAACAGGACTTACTCTGCTGTAGCCGCCACGTCGAAGGGGTCGACGGGAGATGGAGATGGCATTGTGGATGCTATCGTAAGCGTACCTTCGCCTGATGGAGGACAATAAGTAAGCAGAGTTGGATGCGAGCGGGAAGAGATTACGGACAGGACGCTCTCGAGTTCGCTGCGAGAACGGGGTACGATGAAGAGGTCTGAGCCAGAGAGGTAGCGGTTGAAGGCCTGGTAGGAGGCACAGCCGGCGACGAGGGTCTCGTTGAACGAGGGATGGTCCTGATCCCAGGTGAACCAATTTTCACTGTGAAGCAGGTGAGAAAGTGAGGGAGAGACGTGCAAAGGATCGTACGCACGTTAGATGGGAGTGAGCGATGGCTTCTGAGGTATGAGGGGCGAGGAAGCGGTCCATCAAATGGGGGGAACTGGTGGAGTGTGTGGGGGGAAGTGAAGAGAGGGGGATATATAAATATTTATAATTACGTGGACTTGTGGATTGGCGCGCTCCGGGTTTTTTGAGAGAGAACGATATTGTTACAGCAAACGTGAATGTGTGGAAGGAACGCCGGCGTCTTATGAGATTAATAAAAAAAAATAGGTTGATGAGGGTCGAAAGAAGAATCCAGTGAATTGCCTCTTTTGGGTTTCGCACGTTCGACCCTTGAGATTTCTATCACCGATCTTCTTCCCATTGGCTGTACCGTCCTGTGCCTATACTGCCGCATCGACATGAATGACTCAATTGAGTCCGTTCCACTTCTCACGCCAGACAAATCTTTGCGAGCGCTTTGTCCTGATTTAGTCATATTTTCTCCTGAATGGTATGTCATAAGAGGAAGCTTGCGCCAACAATCATTTCTAGAAAATATGTCTGTCTCTCGCACTGTCGTCAAAAGAGTCCTTGCTGTAGAAACATCAGAAGTTGGTCTTCATGTCCATCATCATTCGAATGTTCTGACTTCGTAAAGGGCGTGGGCGCGCGTGTGCGGCGTTCCATCGGATCCCCCAACTTGCGCAACCTCACTCCCTTCTTGATGTTGGATCACTTCCATGTCTCCAAGGGCGCTGTAAGCGATTCTCTTATCTAGCAAGCACCCTCAAATGGACTATGCAGGGTTTTCCTGATCACCCCCATCGCGGTCAAGCAACCGTGACATACATGCTCGAAGGGTACGCGAACCTGATAACGTATCTCCGTCTCATCCTTCATTCTTCCCCAAAGTTCGAGTCGTCACGAGGACTCCGCAGGCCATGCAGGAACGATCGAAACTGGTGGCGTCCAATGGATGTGTGCTGTATGTCATCCAATCATGTCCTTCTCCCCTCTCTCATGTCGTGCTTCTATAGGGCAAGGGTATCATACACGCCGAGATGCCAGTCCACGCTCCAGGCGTCCCAGAACCAAGGGGACTCCAACTTTGGGTCGATTTGCCCAAGCAGGTAAGGTCACGCATCACCCCCATTTACTACGTCCACTCACCCCCCGCCCGCTCTTCCTTGCATACAGTTCAAGATGGTTGTAAGTGCCCATTCATCGAACAACATTTCCCCATAATTAATTACGCCTCTCAGGAACCCTCTTATCAAGAGCTAGGCCCTGCATCGTGCGTTTATCGATCTGGTGACATCTTCGCGTAAGCGACTCATATGAAATAGCATTCCTCTTGCATATCCCAATGGCCCCGAAGGGTCCATCACTGTAAGGGTGATCAGTGGGAAAAGTCATGGCGTCGAATCCCCTGTCCGACCCCTTGGCGGCTGTTGGTACTTTCATATAATAATGAAAAAATCAGGCGACACATTGTTCCAGGACATCCGTAAGGCCCCGTTCCGTTCTCATGTGAACTCGCCTCATAATGACATGTATCTTCCTCAGCCGCTGGTTGGACATCATTCATCTATCGTACGTGTCGCCTTCCCGATCAACCGCTGTAGAGGCTGACATTCGTGATCAGTCTGGAAGGGGAGCATTACCCTCGGAGATGATGGCTCCGAAAACGAAACCTTCCATACCCTCGTTCTGTCTAACGAAAACGGGGAATCAGGAGCAAGAGTCACAGCAACTAAAGATGACACCGAATTTGTATTAGTACGTTCTTTCCTTCACAGGTGGCATCCTTCACAACGAACGTGCGCCAGGCTGCGGCTGAGCCGCTCGATCAAACTGTCTTCCAATACGGCCCTTTCGTAATGACATCGCGTGAAGAGATCCAAAAGACGCTGACAGATTGTAATTGTCTAGTGACAAGTTGTATCCCAAACTCTGGCTGACGTGTCCCACTAGATCAAACTGGCAGGAACGGCTTCGAGAAGGCCCATACATGGCAAAGCAAGATAGCTCAATAAACGAGTTGCCTCGTACGATGAATGTAACTGGACAGCTGATCGTACACTTCCGGATAAAACGAGATCGCGAGATCACGAGAAATCGCTTTTTTGATGGTAACGAAACACGACGAATCGGCTTAGTCTTCATCTCTATCGCCTACGTGCTTCATCTGTTCCCATACATCGCCATCATCCTCTTCGGCGTTTGTACGCAGATTTCCCATGTCGTTTTGATCCCAGATAACTACAGTGGGGGTCGTGGTCATGTATACTTTATCGAGTACGATGCCCTTCTGTTCTTGTTGCTTGCCGACCTCGCTAGCAAGAGGGAACGTGCTATGAACGCGGGTAAAGCGATCGAGAGACACGGATGCCAGGAATGACGGCGCCACGGCCAGTGAATTCACAGCTCCAGATATTCCTAGCGATATGCTGGCATTAACGAGAGCCTGAGACACTGAAAAAAATTGTATACCTCTGTATCCATAAGCAATTTGGCCTGTGCGTAGATCAAGCGCATAGAGATTCGTTCCTTGATCCGATACGAACGCTTCACTAAGATCTGTGGTCAATGATGACGGGCAAGATTTTGATGTCTTTCTGTGTGCTCACTGCTCTGAGAATCCCTCTTCAACCGATCTAACGCCCCCAACCTTGCCGACCCCTTTGAAGTCGCTGATGGGACGCCTTCCGGAACGTGTGTCGTACCTGCGGAGGTCGCCGAACCGGGTACCGGCCAGTATTTGCGGTTGATCAGATGAGCTCGATAACGACAGGTACGTGAGACAGGTGTTATGGACAGGTTGACGCAGTCCGAGGTAGTCGTTTGCGACATTCTTGGCACGCCAGATCTCTCCTGGAAACAAGGCATCGGCTCTTTTTCGTTTCTTGCCGTCTACCGGAGTTCCGGAATCCGTTTGAGGATCGAAAGCACGTTCGACGTTCCATATGGAGACTTCGACTTCATCGCCACCGTAAGCGAACGTTTGTTGGTTGGGTCCTAACCGCCAATCCATAAGCCGCGACGGGAGCGCGCCGAGTTGATGCGTCAGACCAGCTTCAACCTCGTCGCTTGTGCAGGTCAGCCGAAGTGCGCCATTAGAGGCGCACGAGTATACAGAGCTTTGAGAATGTAATCCACTGAGCATTCTCTTTCGCATTTCACCAACGAAAAAACCAAAACTTACTTTTGGGAGGACGCCAGACCGACGAAAAAATGATCCGCTCTGAATCTCGTTTCCTTCCATTCATGTCGTTGCTCCAGGTCGTCGTCCTCGCCAGTCAACGATGCGAGACGAAGGGTACCGTCTGCGTGTGCTGAAGCCAACTTGTCTTGAGCATTATTCGTCGCGTTGAATCAGTGAAGCGGGGAGCACGCACCAGAGTCGGATCGCTCCTGCAGACGGCTAATTTTTGGACTCCCTGTGCACGACCGGTCAAAGTACCGTCGTGAAGGGTTTTTAAAATCGATGGGGTGTCCGCTGACGAGGCGACTGGGTCGCGCGAGACGGATTTTATGCTGCCCAGCTCGTCGCCGGTCAGAAATCGGGGCATAGTGGAGGTATCGTGACAAGGTGTGAAATGTAGTCACCGGGTCCGAGTCGGCCGCATGTACCGATAAACACCCATCCCATCCCCATCATCTGATCACAACAACTTACGATGGACGGACCCATCAAGGAGCTGGAAAAGCTCAGAGCATCGACAGAGAGTTCGACAAAGGGAAAAACCCCGTCGGTGGAAAGCTCGCTCGACTCGCTACTCTCGTCACTACATGAAGTCAAGAGCAGAATCGAGGCTGGCTCGGTCACTCGGGACACGTTCGCATTGCTGTCGCAGACGGTAGACTCTAAGAAGAAGGAGATCGACGAGAAACAAAAGGAGATTTACAACGCGATCGTGAGGCTCGGGAAGGCGCTGGATAAGGTCTGTTCGTTTCGTTTCGTTTGGCGCAGCACCTCGAGGCGTCGTGTGTTCATCCCTTTTCCCCCCAGAAATTCACGCAGCCCTTGCCCGCTTATGACCCGCTTTTTACATCTCATGCCGCCAAAGAAGCACTCGATAGAACGATCGCTTTGCACCTCCTTCGTACCGGTCAATTCACCACAGCAGAAACATTCATACAAGTATGTCGACTCCTACTTCGCTACCGCTTCGGCTCACGAACGTCTGCAGGAATCTGGTGTGGACATCGCTCTCGAGCTGCGTAGTCAGTTCGTAGAGCTTCACCGCATCATGACCGCTCTCCGGAGACAAGACGTCGGGCCGGCACTCGAGTGAGCACACACACACACACACTCTCTCTACGAGAGTCGTCTTCATCTAACGCACATTTTCAGGTGGTCTAGAAAGAACCGCTCCTTCCTTCGGTCACGATCTTCACCGTTAGAATTCTTCCTTCACCGCTCTCAATACATACGATTACTCCTTTCCTCCGATCCGGCCGAACCCACTCCCGCGATATCGTACGCAAACGCGGCTTTGCGAGGCTTCTATCCCGAGCACGCACCCGAGTTCAAACGCCTTATGGCCTGTCTTGCTTATCTTCCGAGGAAGAGACTAGAGAATTCCCCGTACGCAGACCTTGCCTCGCCTTCACTACACACCGACCTCGAACCACTCTTCGCGAAAGAATACTGTGCAAGTCTCGGGATGAGCCGACAGGTTCCCCTCCGAGTCGTCGGCGATATCGCTGGAGGAGGTGCAATGGCAAGGATCGAAAAGGCACGGAGTGTGATGAGGGAGAAGAAGAGCGAGTGGAGTCAAAGCGACGAACTTCCTGTGCGCTGTTCGTCTCGGAGTGACCTTTCGACGACTGACGGTGTTGTTGGCCCAGATCGAGATACCCTTGCATCCAGAAAACCGCTATCATTCGATCTTTGCATGTCCCGTCTCAAAAGACCAGTCTACGGAGCAGAATCCACCGATGATGATGACTTGTGGACATGTAATCACAAAGGACAGCCTACAGAAACTGAGCAAAGTCAATGGGTGGGGTTCCCTCCTTTTTCATATCCTGTCTCCGTGACTGACAGAGACGTTACAGACGTGTCAAATGTCCATACTGCCCAACAGAGTCGAACCAAGGCACGGCTCTGCGTGTGTATTTCTAGCTTATAGTTATCGCAACTTCACTGTCACATGATCATACTCGTACTATCACCTGTTGTTGTAAATTATCGACTGGAGAGCGCGGGATCGACCCAATGAGCCTAAAAAGCATACAGCCAAGTCAAGCGTGTAGCGCCAAATACGAAAGAGACCCGACTTGCCATCATCGTCAGAGACTCTTCCCCATGTCTATCCCTGGTCCGTACGATTGTACGCTGGTCGACGCTCGGCGTGCTCACCACGCTCGCTAGTCGCTCTAATATCGCAGCGTCGACGTGATACCGCTTCGCCAGCGTATTTAGTTCAGCGACGCTCGTGACAGACTTGCGAGCATCGAGCAGCTCTGTCAGGGAAGACGCTAAGAGCCTGTTTTGTGCCCCGCAGGGAGACTGCACCGTAGCGGCTTCGGTAGCCTCCGCCTCCGACCGCATTCTGGAACGGTACATGTTCTGTACGTCGCTCGCCTGCACAGTGAATTGTCAACCACCTGCAGAGAGAAAGAATCGGACGGCTTACCACCCGGACTCTTGCCGATGTTTGCATGTGGGGATCGACGACTCGCACCGGACCCAACCGGTTCAGTTTGTCCATAAAGTGCGGGTCCATGGCGTCACTTTCGATCACTGTCCGAGACGAGGGCGTTATGGGACTGTGAGTGAAACCTAGGTTGTTCAACTCACCCTCATTTTTGTTTTCAGAGGCTAGCAGCGGTGTTCGTGCAGCGGTAGTAGTGGGAGGAACGCGCGAGCCTGTCCAGCCTTGTGGTTTTTCCTTCGGTAGTTTGCGTACTGCTTTGGAAGCAGCATTCCCCATGACTAACAGTTGATGTCAGAGTACAACGCAAAAGTGCTCATGGATTCACGGTCTGAAAGCAATTTATTTTCTATACCTTACGGCCATGTTTTTACAGCCATCCACTATGTACTTAATACAACGGTCGCAATAGTCAACCTAGAGTGAAGAATAGTAGAAGATAGCAACGTTCCAGCACCGGCCAAGATCCATAACTCTGCCCAGTTCGACCGCGAAAAAGAGCGTGAGGGAGCATCAGGAAGGGGTATCAATGAAAGGAACGGATGTGAAGGCATCTGGCAACGATCTGGAGTACTGTTGGCGAGATAGGAAGGAATAATTTCATTCGGTGTGCAAACAAAGTATTGTCATAAACGGGTTTCGTGGCAGAATATCATTTTTTTAATTGAAAGCGCCCATGTTGGTCGGTGGTGTTTGCTGGTATACCTGATACATAGTATATGGCGTATACACCTGGGGAACAGTCTGACCACCGTATGCGGCCTGCCCCATCCCAAGAACACCACCGGGCTGCCCCATGTTAGGGGTCTGACCGTAGGGAATCGCGGGAACAGGGGACTGTGCGATTGAGCCTGCAGTAGGTATAGCCCCATTGCGACGAGCTGTTGCGCGGGGACTGCTGATATCCGGGGAGCGAAGAGCAAATGGGTTGAATGGGTCCGAAGACGGGGAGAACGCTGAAGGAGGGTTCGAAGGGCGAGACCGGGCTGGCCCATTACTCTGACCAAAGGCGGGATCGATGTGCAATTGAGGCGGTCCAGACTGAGGGTTTTGCCCACCCATCTGCAACGCAGCCATCATTGACGCCAGACCTTGGTCGTTGGATGGGTACCCAGAAGGGAGGCCAGGAACACCGAAAGAATTATGTGATTGCCCCTTTTTACCAGGCGGACCATTGGTGGTGTATGTTGGTTGATAATTAGGGATAGGCAGGCCGACTTCCTCGATGAGGCGGCGGTATGCTTGTGTAGCAATAACCTTCAGTTCGATCAGGACGCGTTTTGTAGCTTCAATGAAGCCGGGCTTGTCAGCAGGGTCGAGGAAAGGACTCGTCAGAATCTTATGCACGACAGCGACGCCATTTACTTGATCCCCCAGAACGTCTGTCAGTACATGATCTCCGGGTGACGAGAACAGTGCCTGCACGATTTGACGCGATGCTTCAAGCTCGATCTTCTGGTTGACAATCCGAAGAACAGTGAGCGACGCGAGTTTGTGCGTGCAAAGGTGTGAGAGGTGAGGGGTAAACCGAGGTGCAAGCAGACTGTAACGTGAGGGGAAGGAAGACGTGTCCAGTAGCCAGGTCAGCAACAACGCGCCGTTTGGATTGGTCGCAAGGGGAATCGAGTTGAGAATCACGGCTGTAGCAATTCGCCGCTGCTGATTGATGGTAATATGAGGGCTCTCAAGACATGCCCTCATACTCCTTGCTCCAAAACGGCCTTGCGCAACTTCCCACATGCGATCGACCATAGCATCAAAAATGAAGTCGTTCGCAGGCGCACCGAAGCGCAGACAACATCTGATGATCGGTCAGGCATCAACAAAGCGCAATGTCGACAAGTGACATACTGCACGACATAGTTCCCGAACTGATCAAGGAGTAACGGAGGCGCATAGGCCCTCAGGTTTTGCACAATAAGCGCAATCTCCTCGGAACTCTGCACGCACTCAATTATCTTCTGAGCTGCCCATGTTCCATTCTTGTGAATTCCGATCATAGCCAGGTGCGGCGTGATTCGTTCCAGCATCGCAAACCTGGGAACTGCAGAGCATTTCTCAAACAACTTTTGAACGACCTGTGTGTTGTGTTGAGAGAAAACGCATGGAACTGTTTGATACTGGTGTATACCAACCGTGTTTCCAAGCCAGTCTGAAGCCAAATCAACAATCTCCCCGTCGAGGAAGTCTCCAGCAACCTGATCAGTTTCCTCCATGGACATTGTACCCGAGTCGAGTCGCTTGCGGAGTTCACGAAGTTTGGAAGCATCCCATCGCCTGTTGTTTGGTCTCTCAGAAACGAGAGGGATCGTGGTGTAATACATCGTAGGAGGTCGAAATTCTAATCAGAGGATGAGAAAGTGGTTGCAGAACGCGCTAGATGACTGACCAGAAAGGGCCTGGATCTCCATCTCCGCATCAGTGCTTCCCTTGGCAAGTTCCCGCATGATCATTTGTTGTTCTGTCACAGAGGGTGCCCATCCAACAGGCTTCGAAAGTCCATCGGAGGCATAGGATATATTATGCATCCCCGAGCCAATCATGCTGAGAAGCAGGTTTGAACGATAGTTTTCCACCGTTCCTCCGAGAACCTGTTGGTCGGCAGGAATCGTTGAAGCACCTTTGACACTCCGCAACGCATGGATCGTAGCACCGACGCTCAGATCACCAATGCCTTGCACAGCGACGCTGGGACTGTCATCCGGAGCGCTGCTGCCTTCTTGGCCATTCTTGACAGGTACCTTGGCAAACCCGATGCGGATAGCTCCAACATCACTTCCCAGCACATCGCGACCGTTCAAAGCCTTCCTTGCACGAACCGCATCATCAAGACGTTCAAAGTTGACTATCAACAGTGTCAGTAATTTATCTAACGTTCCACAAGGAAAGAAAGGAAGATAACTAACTGAATCCACAGTTCTTGTGCGTCAGAACACGGGCAGACTCGATGGGCCCGTAGGGACTAAAGACATTCAGAATCGTGGCAGGTGTTGTGGTGCTAGGAATAGAACCAATCCACAAGGCACGGGTAGGAGTGGACTGCAACTGAGCGTCCAAGCCTCCTAGGCCAGGACTGGCACTCTTACCCATGCTGTTGGGCGAGGTTGCACCAGAGTTCGTGATGGTAGTGCCCTTCGCGGGTGCAACCGGAGCACTGTCGGCTTTTCCGAACCCAATTCGTACTGTCTGTCCATTAGGCATACCAATGTTGCCTCCAAGGCGATTCAAAACATCATCTTTTGCGCGAATGGCGTCTGCTTGGTCAACAAAATTGACAAACCCACACTCCTAAACATAGCAGTGAGTGTCATCCTCAAGGCTCTAGATTAAGCTGACCTTCTCGGGTAGCAACCTCAAACTCTCAATGGCACCGTAGGGGGCAAAGACATGGATCAACTGTTCGCTGGTCACGGCACTGTCCAGGTTACCAATCCAGAGTGAGCGAGTAGGTGTCTGAATCTGTGAATTGCTGTTGGCCTCAGCTTTTGGCGAGACGGCTCTTCCTTGCGAATTCGGGGCGACCAGGTAGGCCGACGCGCGGCTGACTTCACCATTCGGAAAGTGGACACTAGACGCAGACACGTTACGGGAAGTTAACTTGACATCTGACTTGAGGATGCTGGCGGGGCTCGCAAGAGTGGTAAGACTGCCTGCAGCAGAGGAAAGGTCGTTAGAGTATGGCGACTGAACCTCGCTCGTTGTGACACGGCGTTGGAGAGAACGGATGGGATCATCAAGAGTCCCGACGGATATAGCACGCGGCCGCGCTAGAACACCAGGGGAAAGATGATCCGTCTGCTTGAATCCTTTGGCGACATAAGATGAATGCAAAAGGTTTGCGTCGGAGATAGATCCGTCATACGAGCTAAGACGCTGGCGTTCGTACATTTGCTCCTCATAATTTTCAAAGTAATCTTCATCGTCTTCACCGCTTGGCGTAGCCAACAACGAAGTGGGACCGGAGGAACGCGTACGGTATGGGTACGACACAGTACTGGCGCGCAACCGAGGTGGGTTGGCCAAGTTTCCTGCAATCGCTGCTTGCGCTTGGTTACGCAACTCCGAAATCGTGGCCGCTGGCGGTGGACGATGACTGTCATCCAAACCAAGGTAATCAAGAGTGTGAACGTCAAAGTCGTCGGCTGAATCCGCGGAAGTCACGGAACGCAGCTCGTCCAAGATAGGGAACGATGATCCAGGAGCATTTGTGGATGACAACCAGGACGACGAGAAGATGGATGGACCAAATGGGTTCGTGAGGCCAGAGGTCGGCAAGGTTAATGAGCCGGACCTAAGGCGACTGTTACGCTCGACGGCACCTATGGATGGATTGGTTGCAGCGGCAGGAATAGCACAGGTCGACGAATGACGAATACCAGGACGCGGAGGTACAACAATGCTAGGAGGCGTGTTGGTACTTTGCCGCTGCTGCAGTTGCTCCGTAAAGGACTCTGTAGAAGGGGTCGTACTGCCCAACGTATTGGAAGCAGCAGCGTATCTCTGAGCAGCGAGATGGACATCGGAAGGGAGCGTGCCAGCCCTAGCTCTTCTGAAACCGGGGGGATAGGCCGATGGCGGAGGAATGTCACTATCGCCCTGGGATAGAATGCTAGATGCCAAGTCATTCGGAGGAGACCCAGAAGGCGCAGGTGCGCGCAATGCAGGTGGCCTGTATCTTCCTAGGCGTTCTTCCGCTTGAATCTCCCGCGCTCTAGTTGAAGTTGAAGTTAAACGACGACGGGAATGCCAAGAAAAACAGAAAAACAACTGACCTCTTTGCGAAGGCTGCAGAGGGTGCCGGGGGTGGTGTTTTACCGGAAGAAACTCTCGTCGAATAGGAGCCATTGTTGTCGGAGGTAGATAAAGACATTATAGGGCTTGTTTTCGTGTGCAATTAGAGATTACCGTTTGGTTGTGGATGAAGATTAACGGACGTCGAGCGGGTCCGCTTTTTCATGCAGTGGGTGGAATAAAGAAAAAGCCAAGCTGGGGTGCCAGAAGGATGAATGTGTGGGGTGGTCGTGTCTGCGTTTACGAATTAGCTTGCACTTGAGCTAGAAAAAAAGGAAGCTAGCAGAAGAAGAAGGAAAAAAAAAGATATGTGATGGACGAGGTCCAGCGAGGAGTACTTTAAGAGAGACACTGGTGTACTTGGACCAGAGAAATATGAAGTACTAAGTAAGATGGTAAGGATGAGAGCGAAACGTTCACGGCGAGTGCGACCTTTTCACACTCCGCAGCCTTGTCGAGTGAACGTTCAAAGTTGGTCCGTCTTACGTCCCCTTGCGCTTGCTTTTTCTCCCATCGCCTGGCAGTACGACACAAAGTTCTCTTTGTTTAATATACCGTACGTACGTGTGAGGGGCCATTGAGCGGGCTTGGGAGCCAAGAATGTGCAAAGCTGGATTGAACGAGTGGGGATCATAAAATACTGCAGGTATGTATACGAAGTGCGAAGTCGAAGTCGAAAATAATATCTGATACAATTTCTAGCAAGCGCAAAATAGGACCGATCAATGACAAGACGAAACATCGCAAGCACGTGTGGCGCCTCAACTGGTCGTTGGAATATCGACCGGCGAATCAAGAGTATCGGGGACCCTTCGTTCTTGAAGGGGTAACACAAGATCGTGCAGCAACTGCATCAGCAACCCTTCTCGACCGTCGAAGTGGTCGCTCTCTTGGAAGACTATGTTTGGGCACGACAACAGCACTCCGCACGTCACCAGTTGCCCCAATATCCTCCGCTTCCCAGTCGGGGTGGACGCACAGAACATGAAATATCTCCTGCTCCGTAGGACTGAGGGGTGTTTCTGGTAATGCAGTCATCTCTTCGGTCGGCGTCGATGCATGCCGGTGAAGAGCAGCCAGCACGTCATTCATGGCTAGCAATGGTTCATCAACATGCTCACACTCGACAGAAACCGCCCATACATCTTCTTTCGCCGACTCCCCATGGTCGAGCTGTGGCACATGTAGTGAATTAACGGCATTAGGCAAAGAGATAGAGGCATTAAAGGGTGGTCCAAATTGATTGAGCAATCTCCCTGATGTGCTCTTCTGGTAGAAATCCTGTAGGGCACTAGGGAAGCGCATGACAAGGTCGTCAGAGAGGAATATGTTCTCTACTCCCTTTGGTAAACCATGGGCATACAGGCGGGCGACACTGAGAGGAACCCATGTTCCATTGATGGACAAGGAAGGATGGGATACGTTGACGCACCCACTTGGAAGGGGCGATGGGGGGGATAGGGATAGGTGCGATATAATCGTACTGAGATTCACAAAGTCCGTGTCGATGCGTCTCAAAAGAAAGGCCAAACCCAGCTTGGTCTGATACACAGGAATGCCTATAAGCAAACTAGAGTCAACATGATTCTGTCCTAAACTTGGGCATCCACACTGCTTACCATCAACTTCGGTTGCACAGACGTCAGGATTGCAAGGACGACACGTGTTGACAACTGGTGCCACAATGGCAGACGAGTCGACCCTTAATTCGTCCTCGCATGTTCCTGTCCTTTTGACCATCGTGCACGCTACGTCCTCTTCCTTATCCTCCACAGATAGCAAAGAGGCGACGCCATCTGAAGCACGTTGTGCAGGCAAGTTACAATCCGAGTGCGTTCTCACCCTACTAGTCCACCCGTCCTCAAATTCATGTGGATGCACACTGTCCGGGCCAAGCAATTCGGCATCTTGCCATGCTAGGGCGCAACCTCCCCTATTAATTTCATTTGGAAATGAAGACGTAGAACGTGGGGCGGAGTGTGACAAAGGTGAAGGGGAAGAGTGGCAAGTGAAGGTACTCATGCCCGATTCAGATGTAGGGGATGAGGATGTGGATGGAGAGCATGGTGAGGCAGGAAACCCCGATGCGAATGATGGAAAGGAGACAGGATATTCATGCTGGTCCGGTTCCATTTTTACAACCGGCAAATCATGCTGGTCTTCAGTGCCAGTCCAGTTACTCTCAAATTCCCAATCCCAAAGCTCCAGGGGATCAAATTGCAGATCGTCTGCAGTCAATGGCTTGAGGGCAATGGATGGCACCATGGATGTCAGGGCGCAGTCGAGGTCCTCCCAGGCATCTAGCATGCCACGAATGTCGGTGGGGTCGTGCTTGAACGGCTGAAGGTCATCGGTGCTCTCAACCTTGACTTGCAAAGCTGGTGTCGGTGAGTGGAAGGACGAGGAGTCCCAATCGACGTCCGAGTCTAATTCGAAATCGTCGTGGTCAGAGTCAGGAGGGGGGGAAGCACTCCAAGGAACAGATGGTGACCGCCTTCTCTCATCCGTTGTTGCACGGCGCTGATCCGAGGATAACGGCATATGTGTACGTTCGTCGCAAGTCGGTGTGTAGCGCGGCACAGAAATGGACCTGCGCGGATACGGTGGAAGACTCCACGGCGCCTCGGGTGAGTCTTGTAGCATCTGGACGTCATCGGCATCATCAACGCGAGCGTTGTCGTCTTCGGACGAAGAACCATCCCCATCATTTGATAGGTCGACAACGTCTCTTGACCGAGGAGCGTCACCTGTCCTGCTCGGCACACAGGGTAGAGACGGCCGGAGACGAAGAGTCAATTTCACCTTAGGGGGCGGCTCATCGTCGCTGGAGTCGGAGTCAGCACTAGGCTCGCCATATCCGCTGTCGATCGCAGGACTCTGGCTGTCCCGTCCGGCGCTTGAACCATCCCGAGACTCGTCGGAATCCCGTCGACAGTCCCTTCTTATTCTCTTCCTCTTCTCTCCACACCGTGCCTCGCCGTGGTTAGGGTGCTTCTTCGGCAATAGTTGTAACTCATCGCCATATTCTCCTGCGAGTTTCTTTCCTTCTTTGCCATATTCGCAAAGGCGGATTCCAGCACGTGCAAACGGACACGAGACGCCTGCTGCCTTGGATAGGTACCACACCATCGTGCCCCGTCGGAAGTTTGTCAACCGTTCTTCAGGAGTATCTGGCGTAGGTTGTGCAGCATTCTTGTCGTTGACCCTCACTTCCTTCGAACTAGACTTGGCCGGACTGGTTGACCCACCCATCCTACTGTGTAGTGCGGGAATGAGCTCGTCATCTGCAGGAGTTCCAGATAGAACATGTCGAAGAAGAAGTGGATGGTCCTGTTGTGCCTCGCATCGCGCCATATGATTCCGAATGTAGGTGGTGATAGCCTGAGATGCAGCGGAGACACTGATCAAGAGAAGGAACGCCGGTGAGCAACATGAGATAAACGCAAGGCAATGGATGCAGGGGCGGGAAGGCAGAATTCGAGGGTACGGATGCTAAATGAGGGATAAACAAACGGGCACACGTACTTTTGGCACATTAGACCATAATTGAGGGTCGTTTCCGCCAGATCCTTGATGGTCATGGCGCGATTGTCCTATAGGACGCTAGCATGAGCGCGTGGTGCATCGTAAACAAGAGAAGAGGGGGCACGATACTAACGACTGAGAGAAAGGAGCGACCAATCGCGTGAAAGACCTTGTTGGATGCATCCTCAGGGTGAAGCATGACACCGGGGATGGGAAAGACGGGGAAGCAATAATCCGGTGCGGGGGGAACAGGGTGGTGAGCGACGGGGATGGGGACGGGCTTGATCTTTCGGGGAGCAGAAGGAGAGCTTTGTCTCAGACGTGCACTTGGCTTGAGGACGGAATTTTTGCGGATGCGAGTGCCATAATTGTGTTGAGAGGGGCTCGGTGGATGGAGGGGTGATTGTTTATGCATAGAGGGAGATAAAAGAGTTGATTTTCATTAGCAAAAGGAAGGTAAAGTGAACTATAAGATTGGATTATAAGGAGGAGGGTAAGAGCGGGATGGATGGTGATGGTGAAAGACAAAGGGAAGGAACGACCCCAACGACGACGTGACACCCAAAATTGCACGAATCCATCAAAATTCAAATTAGGAATTGCTGCGTACGTACAAATCACGTTATTGTATCACGTAACAACTCTCCGATCATTTCACCCTTATCTACTCCCTCCGCTCAAACTACTAACTATCCCATGAGTCCGCAGAAATCGTACGGAGGACCCCGAACGTCCCAAACAGCGGGCGCAGTATGGCTCGGACTTTTTCCCTCGCTTCCCAGCCCTCATAACCAATCACCTTGTCACGAAAGTTGAAACCCACTCCATATCAGTTCAGGGTATGTGGCAATCACACGCCGGATCTCTTATAGAGCCGCTTTGCGCTCTGGCCTCCCATGAGGCTGAACGCCGCCCACTGCTTGTTTAGTCCAATCCTTTTAGTATGCCCGACAAATACATGACGACAGAATTCTCAGCGCTTTTCGCGGCAACCCACGCAAATCTGTTTATATATAGCTTATTGTGTGTATACTTGTCACATCGAAACGGGCATCTTGAAACTTTGGCACTATCCAGAACAGCTCAAGAGCGTGCCTTATAACTGGACTTTGGCAATATCGCACCGTCGCTGCAAAACTGAAATTTGACATGGACAACCGTTACTCTGGAAACCCGATTGTCAACAGGCTACTCCAAGCAGTGTGCAGGGGTCTACCTCTTCACGGATTTCGCAATGCCACATTGCATCACTACTTTCTCGCACGTTCTTTTGACTTGGCCGCCCTGGTCGCAGACCTAGTCTTTGCTCTTGCAGCACTCGATCTAGTAAACGCCTTAGAGAAGATGGTCTGTAAGTCACAAAACTTGTGAGGTTCAGACACCCACAGGCTTGGAGCCACTTCGTTTCGCGGCAGCTTTCCTGGTCGGCAATTTTCTTCCTGAAGGAGCCACACGGGCCTTCTTTGCCATTGAAGTGTACTTCCTGGTTGCCGGTATGGTTTTCAGAGGCTCCCCCGCGGGAGAGGTTATTGTGCCCTTAATAATTCCTCTCTTTGATGCTCTGGCCCCTTTTGTTGTGACACCCTTTGAAGGTGGTTTCTTATTCTTTGGTAAGAGTCTGTCAGAAGAAAGAGTCAGAGAGAATCCGTACACACCTCCTTGACAACCTCGCTTGCTCTTTTAGGGGTCAATTTCACCTTGCCCGACGGACCTGATACAAGATGACAGGAATTTTATCATAAATGCATAGGAGACCAACCTTTGGGAAGAACAAAGTTGCCTGTGTGCGTACCGTGTCCAATGGCACGATTGAGTTGACTTGCGCTGGCAGAATCCATAGGCAGGTGGTATTCTGAATCAATGAACTGGAGGCATTTGGTTCAGAAGAAATGGTCGAATGGGACAAGCCGACCTTCTTGATAGCGGGGCGAGACACGCCGTTCCTGATCCCGTCTGGAATTGTCGTTATGCATTCCTGGCAAAACATTGTCTCTTAGATGATAAAAGATGATGAATGTTCCACATACCGTGATCATATCGGTCCAAGGAGGATGTGAAGAGTGATGGGACTTTGGATGCGCATTATTTGCGGATTTAGTGGCCCTTGTAGACTTTACCATGGCGGTTACGAGCGGGACAACTTGATTCAGTTAGGGGTAAATTGGCGACTTACATCATCTCATCTAAAAAGAGCTGCTACGGCCGCATCATCACGGTCACGGTGACGTGGCGATTTGACACGGTTATGAACGTTGCAAGAGAACAATGTCACCACGAGTGGGCGGTGTCAGTTGGCTGCACAGACACGACGAGATATCAGTGCAAGCTCAGCCTGAGCTCGACAAATGAGTTGCGTGAACCATTGTTATGAGAGCGCCCGATTCGGAATGCCGTGGGTATTATCCCCGCTATCCCGGTAGGTTCCATTTTGCCTCCACGCCATAGGTTTCATCCACCACAGGAGACAAAAATATGTCGCTTTCAGACTATCTCGTCACCGACGACTTGACAGTGCTCTTGGGTTTCATCGGCGTGTCTGTATTTCTTCTTCAGAACCTGTACAAGCCCCAACCGCTCGTGCACCCGATTCTGCTTGGAAGACAAAGTGACGTTGGCCGCGTAAGACATCCCTCTGAGAGCGCCATCTACAGGAACTATGGCACTGGACTTATGGGCAGAGTATGTCGACCCTTCTATTAATATATGGGGGAAGTTGTCTCATTATTTTCCAGCTTCCTATCAGACCCGACAAGGATGCAGAACTAGTCAATGACTTCGTCAAGTCCCAAATCGAGTCACCTAGGACACTTTGGTCGACTAAAGTGCGTAGCCCGGATATACATGTTTTGAGCAATGCCTAGAGTTTGCCATGCAGATTACCAACCCCAGACTCAACGAGCGCATTGCTGCCTTTGGTTCTGGCATTTCCCGCCTTCTCTCCGAAGAATCCAATGTCCTACTACTTCTGAACGATGGTCTAGGTATGTTGATTTGCTACCTCCATTCCCGTGAGCTTAATACGAATATATGCAGAGTTTGTCATTGCAGACCTTGCACTCGCAAAACACTCTATAGTCTCTATCACTTTGAGTTCACGGAAACTTCTCTCGCGTGTTTTGGAGGTCCAACCCCCGTCCGCCATCATTGTTGACGCTGATTTATTACCTCACCTCCTCGAACTCATCTATGATGCAAAGGAGCATGACCACAAGATCATCGTAGTGGGACGAACGGACACCATCCAACCCAAGGCGGCCCAGCACGTTCAAATTTTGGACTGGGCTCAAGTCGAGGCCGACGGTGCCCAAGTCGCCAGTGTAGTTATCCCTCCTCCAGTTCGTAAGTTATCTCTTTGAAATCACTATCCTATCCACGAACCTCTACTTCAGGCCCCAACCAGCCCTTTACCCTTGCTTTCTCCGAAACGCCTTCTGGGGACTTGCAAGGAGTACGTTTCACCCACTTGAATTTCACGTCTGGTGTTACAGCCATCAAAGCACTCTTCCCACCATCCCTAGCCCTATCTACCCTCGACACCATCGTCTCCGGGCATTCTCTTAGCACTCCATTCGGGCGAGCCATTGCATACACCGCACTGTATGAATGCGCATCTTTTGCTACATGTGACTCAACCCGCATGTATCGCGCCGATGTCGAGTCGGCTGGTCCGTCGCGTAACGTCGAAGACATCATTTCCGCGGCGAAGCTACCCATACCGACACCTACAGTGCTGTTTGTTCATCCTGACCATATACAGGATGTATCCACTGCGGTTCTTTCCCGTGCCAAGAAATCGTCGATTGCTTACCCCATCGTGTGGAGACATAAATTGGCTGGACTGACTGAAGGCTTTTTGAGTAAGGAGAGTTTGTGGGACCGTATGGTACTCGATGGGGCTCGTGAGCATGTTATGGGACGTATGGCAGGTTCATTGAAGGCGGTTGTCGTCAGTGGAGGTGACTATCTCCCTGTTATCTTTTTGATACAGATGCTGACAAAAGCGTGCCCTTCATAGATTCATTCCCGAACGAAGCATTGACGCCCACGCGGATTGCCCTCTCCATCCCGCTCATCAATGCTCATATCCACGCATCGACGAGCGGCCCTGTGCTTGCGACGCATGCCTTTGATCTTCAATCGTTACCTTCTGAAAATGGAGAAAATTTTCACGTCGGCGCGCCAAGCATCAACGTTGAAGTCAAACTTGTCGGTGTGGACGATGCGGCGATTGAAAAGGGCCATGACCCCAGGGGGAAGCTACTCGTGCGCGGACCGCCTGTGGGAGTACTTGTGCCTGGTGATGCAAACAGCGAGGACGAAGGCTGGGTTCAGACGGGCGAGATTGCCCAGGCGATGACCAACGGAGCCTTCAAAATTGTTGGAAAGAAATCCGATTAGACGTTGTTTTCTGTGCTCTGCTACTCTTGTGTGTATGCTTATTGTGCCTTGAGTATGCTTTTGTAAGTTACGTAGACTCCAGTACGACATGTCTTCCAATCTACGACTGCAGGATGTTATCACTCAGCTCCAGACTCAAATCACCGAATTCGAGACACTGATCCCACTTTTGTCTCTCCCACTCGCCAAAGCAAACTTGTTACCTCCACAATTCACAAAGTTCAATTCACTCTTATGCGAAGATGCGCCGATTGATATTGCCAAGGTGTTTCCTCCGATCCAACTTACTTTGTTGCAGTCGATACTGCCTACGTGGGAAACTATCTTGGAGGAGGAGGGCTGCTCTGCATTGATACTGCAATACTTTTGTCCAGATGCATTCTCGAACGCTTCTTCTTCTGCCGGCGACGTGGCTCTGTGCGCGTACTCGACAATACTCTCCCTTTCGTTACATCAACGGTGTGTAAACTTGTTGCGGAAACTTGCGAGGGAATATCCCGTCGATAGGCTTTTCCGTGCGGTGTGCACGATCCGTGACCCTGCAAGGAGGTCTGTTAGCTGGGATGATTGCCTTCGGAATGTTTTTGCTGTACCCACCAAGTTGGCCAACACTTTCCAGGGACAAGGCGTTCCAACCGATCTCAGCCTGCCTCATTACTACAACAACCTAAGTACGCGTACAGAACTTCTTATCTATGCTTTGTCAAAGCGTGAGGTTACAGGCCAGTATCTTTTTATCGAGCACATAGCCCCTGAATTCTTACCGGTTTCGAATCTGCAGAGGATCTATCTCTTTTGACTCGGCTGTTCTCAAAACTTGTACATGTCGGCGCGTTTCCAAGCTCAGCACACCCATCTGCTTCACAGTCCTCTTTCTTTCGTTCTATATTACCGTCCCTCCGACAAAGACTCCAAGATGAGGAAAGCAGACCGTACCAGAAACTTTGGAACCGTGCAATAGCATTGATGCCCTCTGTGATAACTCAACAGGCTATCCTCGTGTCCCTGTTTTCATCACTTACTCCTCTGGAATCGACGTTGGGTACATCCGCCCGTGACAGGGGTATCATACGTCGAGAAGCGGCCCTTCTACGCTCCGTGGTCGGCGACGTTGGGCCTCACGATGACCTCTGGGATACTTTGATCTCTGTAATTTTGGCTCGAGATTGGAGTGAAAATCATTCTCGCGTCTTCGTTTGCTGGTTAGCGAGCGTCGCACAATCTTCACAAGGTGACGATCTCTGTCGTCTTTCGAGACCGTCATGGTAAATGTTGACCATGTTAACGAATTAGCACAAGAAGCCTTTCTCTCTCGCTTAGTTGATACATGGAGCACTTCAGGACACATCAAGCACGCTCTGCTTTCTCGGCACCGATGTACGTTCCTGTCTTGCAACGTGTGACTTGACACATTGTAAATACGTTTTCAGATGTCTCCATGCTCCTTCTGCTCCTTGCAACACACTTTCCCCCATCTTCCAATGAAGTAATGTCCATTACACTTTCCCCTCCCTTCATCTCTGCTGTGGGTGCCTATATCACCCACCAGGACGCCAGCGTACGTCGATGTGGCATGTTGGTTGCTGAGGTGGTGGCTGGCCGGGTCGGCAAGAGCTTGAACTTTGACGATTGGGAAAGCGATGACGATGATAGAGTGTGGGCTAGACATGTCAGGCAACTCTGTTCCCAGAGAGATATCGATTTCAAGCCATGGCATGAAGAAGGCGTTGTTCATGAGGGTAATGCAGAACCAAGTCATACTCTGCCCGCGAAAGTGATGCCAACGCCGGTCGCACAATCTGTCACGGGGACTGGTACGCTAGTGCAAAGGGTTGCTGACTACGATTCAGATGATTCTTTGACTGGCTATGCTTCGTCGTCGTCCTCACGCTCCCCATCACCCACACCGTTGGAACTGCAGGAGATTGAGAAAGACCCCACTCTTCGTGTTGGTCAAAAGAAGATACCTCAACCTGTCTACCTAGCCCAGTTGGTTGAGCTGGTTCGAAACAGCGGAGTTCAGTCTTCCGAGGCAAATCAGGAAGCCGACAAGCTTGAAATGGCCTTGAATATTGGAGAGGAACTAATTCGGAGGAAACGAGATTATGGGACAGAACTGGGTAAGCTCAGCTTTGTTCGTCATGATACCAATCTTACCTGCTATGCAGCGGAAAACGCCGCCGACCTTGTTTACGGTTTTATCTCCCTTGGCGATAAATTTGATCTTGATGGTTTTGATAACAAAAGACAGCTAATCGCAATAGCGTTAGTGGCATGTTGCCCACGCGTCTCTGCTCAGTACGTTCCCTATTTATACCCCTTACAGTCCTCTCTAAGAAACCACAGGTGCATTATCGAGGAGTTTTTCAAGAACCAATATTCTTCTGACCAACGTTCAGTGATGCTAAATGCTTTGGCATTCGGAGCCAGAGAATTAGCGTCACTCCCCGTATATTCTCAAGCTTTGCAACCGCTTCCGACTGAACGGGTTGCTTTCCCAAGCAAAAAGCTGCCACCTGCGTTGCATCAAAAGTACATCACTACCAGCTCCCACAATGCTCTCCAGCCCCTTCTTGCCGATATCACCAAGGCAGCCATCGATAAGAGCCAAGAAGCGACAGCTGACAAGGTATCTGAGGTCGTCCGGGAGAGACAGCTACGGATTCAAAAGCCCCCGAAGATCACTGAAGTAGGTTCGGCCCGTCACAAAACTCTATCGCAGCATCCAACAAGCGCGATATCGTTCACAAGTATCGCTGCCGAATGGTTCATCATGCCTTTAGTCAACAGATTCTGGTCGTTCCTTCGGGACGAGCAATCACGGGAGGAGCGAACTGCACGGCTTGATGTGCTATTTCAATATCGTGGCGCGGGGACAGGTCTCATCTTGAACCCTCTTATTCTGACGACGTTTTTACACACCATGGCAATTCTTGTGCATGCATCTCAGAATGCGCCACAATGGCTTGCTGTCATCGCACCAAACACTCTAGAGCTTGCAGTCACATTAGGGTCCAGGCGAATTGCTAGACCAATGGGCGAGGATGCGGACGACGACGACGACGATGACAACGGTTCGCCAGAACACAGCAAGAACAAAGAGGCATCTGTCCTAACGTCCGCTCTTAACCTGGCACTGGTCGTCCTGGATGGCTGCATCGAGGTTGATGGTGGTCATTCGCTCGGGCTAGAGAACACTGCACTTCTGATTGGCACGGGGGAGTGGGCTGGACAGGTATTCAGTATGCTTGAGAAAGGTATTCAAGTCGCAGGTGTAGGTGGGATACACGAGGTTGAGCTGCGAAGAGCTACGGCTGGTGTGCTTCTCAAAGTCGATCAAATCACGTCGAGATGGCGCCGTTCGATGGTGGACGTAACCTGAAGGACGGGAGTAAAAGGCCCGGGGGAGTCTACATGGGTGAAGTGAAGAATCTTGACGCTACTGTACACTGTATGTTCCTTACCAATAGTAGTCGTGGAATGTGGGAATATTAGTTAGTTACCTATTCTTCAGCTGAGCAAGTCTTCGGGAACGGTGTACTCATGTTCGCTGCCAAATTCTTCACTTCCACAGCGGCC
>JBBPOR010000223.1:0-29682 GCA_038091555.1 Leccinum sublutescens | reverse complement strand
ATGTAGACCCTCCCGGAAGTGGAGTACTGCCAACACCTATGTGTGTCCTTGTTTGTAATAGTTCCCCCTCCGCACTGCCAAATTTTCGTCCGCAAGTCGGTCGCGTTCATTCAGGGCGTCGAGATTCCCTGTCAAGAACCAGCTACACATGCGGCATGCGGTGAGCAATTTGCGTACTATGAAGCAAATTTGCCATTTAACAGTGCATTTTGTCTAATAGCTAACATATGTTACTTTGTCGCAACATCCTTCGAGCGCATACCTCAACCGCTTCTCCCAGACGACTCGTCCAAGCTCATATCCGTGATGGAACGAGGGTGCTACGCGTATCGCGTCATTCGGTGCCCAAGGCGTCGAAAAATCCTGGACTGGTGGCGAAGCAGGTCGCGTCAGAGGAAACCAAGCTTGACTCATTTGATGCCTATACAGAATTACACGCCCAAGACCCCGCATTGTCTGCCTCACTACCAACAAACGTTCTTTTCCGCCTCGCAGAGGAAGCGGTCAAGCATGGATCTCAGGACATCGTGGATCGTATTACAGCAGACGTACTGGACGATCATCTCCTTCCCCAACAGCAACGCGCCGAGATAGCTGTCAACCTTCTCTGCGTCCCCCGACGGCATTCTAGTCTACTAGACAAACAGACGACACTTTCACTACTCACAATCATTCACCGCCAAGATCACCTCGTGGTCTTACCCCCAGCAGCAGCGTTGCACGTCACGAAATCTATCATGCATGATACGACTTTGGGCACTCTCGACCAACCCCTAGTGGATTTCGTCCTTCGTTCTTTCTCGAAACACCTCGCAACGCTCCGGCCTCCCATGGGTGCAAAGGCCGTGTCATACCGACCCTCCGAAACCATCTTCCTTGCGTACGCATTAATCGACAAATTCGTATCGCTGGAACGATATCCCGAAGCTTTTGAGCTTTTCCAAACCCTTTCCGATCATGGTCATATACCTGTCGAAGCTTTCTTGACTGAGGTTCCGTCTCCGCTCGCGCATGATTTTGCGGTCATAGTGAGATCTACACTGGCGCGTGCTTGTCTGCATTGGGACTGGTATCATCGCGGCGCGGGATTCATTGCGTCAATTTTAAAGTCACAAGATTCTCTCAAACAGTATTTGGAACCCCTGGCCCTCGAATTGCTTCATGCCTCTCTGGAGAAGTGTACTCCTATGCAATTCAAAGCATGTGCTTGGCTCATGTGCCACGTCGTGGATCCCCGTTGTGGTATAATCATTCCCATCAAGACTATTCATCTCTTCTACAGCCAGGCATTGCGTGTGGACGACTGCGAATCCGCCCACTTGTTCTATAGTCATACTCAGTCTCGTCGTGTCAAAACAATCAGGAATCACCCACCACCACAAGGCGCAGCGTTGACATGGCTAATGACATACCTTGCCAAACAAAAGCATGACGTGCATCTCGCACGTTCTCTGGCGAAGCAGGTTGTCAACGCCTCCGAGCCTCTACCTCGCTGTGATCGGGGTCGTTTTATCGCAATGGTTGCCAGTCAGGGGTTCGCGACGGAAGCGCGCGCACTTTGGGAAAGGTATTCTGTGGGTTACGGACACGTATTCGTGGTCGGGAACGCAGCAACGATGCTTCGGATGGTCAGTCTATTCAGTCGGCGTGACACCTGGCCACGGGCGAAGAAGACAATTCAGGCTTCTCGTGTGGACGACGGGTGTTTGGGCCTAAATGAGGGGAGGAAGACTGATTACCAGCTATTTGCCCGTCAAGTTCTGGCGGCATTTCGGGAATCGATACTACCGCTGGAGAGGGCAAATCACTTTGACCTGAGCGCGCTTGCGCGGGGACATTTTATGCTCGGGGAGATAGACGAGGGGCTTCGTCCGCTCCGAGTCTTGATCGGGCGGCGGGAGATACCGGATCGACACGACATCAATATTGTGCTTTCCGCGATGGCACGCCAATCACCAAGGGTGGCATATCAGATGGTGGAACGCATGGTTGACCAGGGCTTGCGGCCGGACGGTGTCACATTTGGGACGGTGCTGCACGAGGCGACCGCACACGGAGATGCCGAGTTGGTAACGAAAATACTGGGACGGGCACGCGAAGTTGGTGTATCGTTGTCGCCGAAGACGATGGTGTCTCTGATCCAGGCGAGCGTGGCGGTTGGAGAGAGCACAGACAACGCGCAGCTGGAGGCTAATGTCCGGCAGGCATGGGAACTTGTGCGAACGACAGGGGAGGGGAGCGCCGTGCATACGCCTAACGTGGGGAAGTGTTGCATCGTTGCATGTCTGCACCTGGACGATCCGGAGATGGCATTTAACTTCTGGAAGCATCTAATTCGGGGCAAGGCGGAGTGGGGAGACGGGGAGCAGAAAAGGCAGCGACGTGCAATTGGGACGATGGTGCGGCGGCACCGTGCAGAGGGAAGACTCGATCTGGAGCGGGGACAGACAATGTTGCGTGAGCTTGGGGAATGCGGATAAATAATAATAATAGACGACACAGTTACTTGTAAAGCCGAGGGTTTCGCGTGATCAGTTCCCCCCGCCCGAAACCGTATCCTGCCAGTGAAGCCTTCCCAGTGGTCGCTCTTCTTTCCCTTCCCCCTCGTCCCGCCCCATCCCAGCCATGCCCGTCGCCAGGTCGAAGAAGGACCGCACCCCCTCAGACGACCACCATGAACCCCTTTCTGAATCCGAAAACGGCAAGTGCTTGAAAAAGTGCGTTGCAGCCCGAGGTTTCGCCGGTTGTTTTCATCTCCCTCCTCCACTTCCAATGTCACGGTTTCACTGCCTCGATCTTTCCTTTTTCCCTCAGACCAATCGCTGACCCCATCTTCGCTTCTTTTTCTTCCCCAGGCGACAATCTCAGAGTGCGTTTACCCCGCATCACGTCATTGTTCCTTGCCTCCGCTCACACTCGATCATCAGGTTGCGATGCGTGCAGAGCCCGCAAAGTGCGCTGTGCTAGAGAAAATCCCGACGATCTGAAACAGTCATGCAAGCACTGTATTGCACTAGGCATTCCCTGTACATACGATTACCAGCCCAAGAAGAGAGGCCCCCCCAACCTGTCCGTCCCTCTCCATCCTCCCTCGCTCCTCTGTTCACCGGTCTAACAGGTACTTGCGGCGCCTGCAAGAGGCCTCCGCTGCCGCTGCTACTACCCTCAACTCTCAGCCGGATACCCGCGACCCTGCCGTCCCTGAGGCAACATCCCCATTTTCTGCCCATCGCTCCAACGGCAGTCCTACCCGATCCCGATTATCCCCTCCTCTTTCACTATCCACATCGTCTTCCTATCTCGAGCCACCTCTTACGCCAATTCAGACATCCCCTTCCATCGTACCACCCTCCCACTACCCCATTGCAGCCGATTCTTTCCACTACTCCCCCGTAGACGCCTCCTTCAACGGCTCGCGCGATCCAATCACGAATCCAGTTCTCCACAGAAAGGTCGGGGACACCCAACCATACGCTTCTCCCGAACCGTATGGTTCATTATCTGCCTACGGTTGGTTGTACAAACAACACCAGTCGTTGCCTTTCCTTCCCCCAACCGCTATTCAGCCTCTTTCCTACCACTACCGCCCACGCCGCTTAGAGACCATTGCTCCCAGAGACACCATATCTCTCATTATCGCCCTTTTCTTCGATTTCGTTTACCCGCTCACACCATGTATTCACAAGCCTTCCTTCATGGCCGATTTACACTCGCGGAGGGAAGAACGGGATCCGTTGTTCTTCGCCTTGGTCATGTCGACAGTCGCCTCTACCCTTGTACAAGTTCCGAGATCATATCTCCCTATGGAACATTCAGTCGTGCGCAAACTCGCTCAGATATGTTACGAAGCCAGCCGACATATCACAGTCGTTTCATACGACCCACCTACATCCCTGCATGTAGTCATTCGCTACTTGTAAGACTTTGTTTGCTCCTCGGTGGTATCAGCTGACTTTGCTTAGCGACTGTATCTATCACTTTTGCGAGGGACATGATGCAACACAACATGCAGCTTTTGGCGAGGCAGCCCATATTGCTGTCACCCTCCGTATGCACGAAGAGGCATCCTATGAAGGATTGGACCCCATCGAATGTGAGGTCCGCCGCAGGTCTTTTTGGCTACTTTTTGGTGGTACGTTGCACACATGATATGTCAAGTACATATTCTTCACGCATTGATATCAGCCGACAAATCTATGTCCATTTTGTTGGGACGACCAATCTGCCTCCGTGATGAGGATTGTACAGTTCATTTTCCCAAAGAGCTTGACGACGAATAGTGCGTACCACCTTCGCGAAATGATCATCATCTGATAGTCGCATCGTCCTCGCATTATTGTCTGTCCAGTATCACACCTGGTGCTTATTTGCCACAACCACATGGAAAGACGGCGATCGTGTCCGGCCTAAATTATATATCTAGAATATTTGCCCTATTGGGTGAGATATTGGTCCGCATCAGAGTAGATAAACGATCGCCTCCCCAGGGACAGTTTGCTACTGCTCGTCTCGAGGAGGTCCAGTCTTTACACTCGCGCATCCTTGGAGCCCTTGTGCATGCACCAGAGCCATTGCGCTTAAAGCAGATTCACCAACCCAATCACGTCCCAACGGACTACGGCGGAGCCGGCTTTAAGCAGGCTACCTTTGCGGAAGTAAAAGACTTTTTCGATAACCCTAATGCGTCGCGTGCAAATGCGTTGAACCCGTTCCTGGTCATGCAAGCGAATCTTTATGTGACCCAGGTAATTTTTTGTTCAGTGTTAGTTTGCTTCATGACTTGGTAATCAGACATACCCAGCAACTCGTCCGATTTGTCATCGAGCAATACCGTGACGAACTTGTAACCTCTTTGCAGGGCAGCATCGATCAGCATCAGGTTGCGGAAGACGGAGCAGCCGTTGCAAGTGATCTTCTCAATATCCTTCACAGGTGAATTCTATTATATGCTGAAATTGTATGATCCTGAAAAACAACCTCGTTAGCATACCTATTCAGTCAATTGCTACCAACGGACCTTCATTAGTAGGATGCTTGCAGTTAACTTGAGCTTTCCGGCAACTGACATTCATCAGGTCCACAAAGTGCGGTTTGTTGCATCTACATTGCTCGAGGTGGTTTGCAAAGCGGAGACTGCTCCTGCATCTGCTGCGCGTGCGCATGGATTCCTTTGTAAGTGATAGGTCATTGTCAAGTATTGTACCAACTCGCTGATCATGATTGTAGGGGATTTCCTGTCGATCCTGTCTGAGATTGAACGGAATTATCTGTAAGTTTCTTTATTGAATCCTGAGTCAAAGCCGTTACCCCTCAGTAGCCTTGATGATGACAGAGATTGTACATCAAATGCAGAAATGATACAGATGGTCTAATGGTTTCCTGTTGTATACATCTTCACTGTGCATAGTTTAATCACCCCCACTCTGTTCGGTCTGGAGAGTTGATGGCCTATTTTAAGTGGATCATTCAATGAACTGCAAGATTCAGTTACTTCTTCTCAAGGCATGAACCTTTTTTCCTGATGAGGTGATTTCTACTGCAGGGTATATGTAAATGTGTACTGATACTGTAAACAGTCAACCATATTTTGTGTGGGTGGATACCCCATGTCCTTTCCAGATGCAAGAGCCAGGCCCGAGGCCCTCCACCATTGGTCTGACATGAGGATTGCCAATGAAGATGAGATGGAACTTCTATTGATCATCTCGATGTATCACAGAAGCACAGCATACGCTTCCATGGTCTCCTCTTCAATTGTATTCCAGCTGAGGTCGGTAATGACTGGATAGTGCTTTTGGTCCTTGCATTTACAGAGGACCTGCACTCAACACCATCCAACTACAGGCCAGTTCACGAGTGCCAGGAAGCACAGAGATGAAGAACTTGCTGCAAAATCAAAGTGGATCAGTGTTGTAGATCCCTTCATGGACTACTAACCACTGATCAGTCAGTCTCATTCTAGTTAACGGACGGTGGAACATGACTCTCAGTTGTTTTGCACGTAGAAGTGTGGAACTCCTATAATCATATTTATGGTGTACTACACATTTTGTTCTTTCTCGAAACATGTCTCGTGTATAGCTGAGAGTAGAACGTGAACAGCCCACTCCCGCATACGGGTAAAACCCGTTAAGTTATCTGTGAGATTGCAGTAGCGCGAGGGCAACGCCGCGGCCAATGATCAATGATGCGTCACGTCTTTGCATTGTCATTGGTGAGGGCGAGGGCAAACATACGCGTGTGCTGTCGTTGCGCCGCCGACGGCGTTGGTGCGAGTCGTGTAAGGTTGTGAGCTATGCTTCATAACTTGGAAATGCCGACTTGGACTCGGACTCGTCGCGTCAGCCACGAGTTGCTGTCTGTTTAGTTGTGTGCCGGTGCGGTGTTGACCGCATCACTGCGGTGAGTTAACACAAAAAGAGAAAGTATCATATGCATATGTACAAGGAAAGAGTCTCTTTCCCCAGTGATGTCCCCACGATCTGGTAGAGTTGCAGATCCGGGATCATATCCACCACTAAAATCTCGACATGGTAATGCATACAACAGTATGTACATGAAGTTCTAAGGATGCATCATAAAGTTTCTTGGTTAAAAAAGCACCCAAGATCAGTGCAAGAAACAGAGAGAACTACAACATATGTGGTTGTACAAACATCTCACGGATGTTACTAAATACTTATGGTCCAAACACGATAGAAACGAGGATATCATGTGTAGTACAGATACCTAAACATGTTTCATTAAATCATGTCATCGAAAAACACCTTTCAAACTTACTCTTAACTCGTCACCTTGAGAGAAGAAATCGCAGATATGAACATCCCATCATGTGTATGGTCACCGGGGAGATTGTAATGTTCCTGATGTATCTGATTGATGGTGTCTCTCGTTAAGTATTTCGCGGCTTCATCTTCCACTTCCTCGATGATTTTCTGCGTCTGAAGCATCCGGAGAACAAGTTGGCGCTTTTGCAGGATGGCGTCAAACCATGCTTTGATCTTCTCCTCGCGCGAGATGAAGGCACCGGGTATATTAAGCTACCAATATATATTAGCAAGGTGGAAGAAAGAAAATGGGGACGTACTGGACTAACATTCGTTTGATGTGAGTGTTCAATGTCAGCATAAGACTCATCAAGTTCCTGACGTTCAGGACTTCCACCTCGCACAGTAGATAAAGTAGATACTGGGGAACTAGAAAGACATGAAAAGGTGGGTGAGGTGGGATGGCCAAGCTCAGGTAGGCTCCCTGGTTGCTTGGTAACAACCAGAGGTAGAAGCGAGGGTAATGCTGAATACCCTTGCTCCGTGCGGACGAGTGTCGCGTCGTGGGCCATGGAGTCAGTGCAGTTGAGGAGGACGTTCTCGGGTCGGCTACCGGGTCGCCACCCCTGGGAACTAATTTTCTCAGGCGCGTCCGCCTAGTAACTTGAGGTACATAGTACCATTCACCCAGACACGAGTTTCGACATGTCGACAGAAGGTAGCACCAAAACAAATCCTGTCCAGATTACAGAGGGTAAGTCTACATGGACTTGTTAGTATGAATCGTATACTGAGACCGGGCGTTTCCAACACCTCATCCATTCGTCTGCCGCAGACGAAGCTGCTGTCTACGATCGCCAAATACGCCTATGGGGCCTCGAAGCTCAGCAACGGTGAATTCTATCATTCTTGCACGCACTTATAGGCTAAAGACTGACCGCGAGGGACGCAGCATGCGAAACGCGACCATTCTAGTTTTCCGGTTACGAGGCACTGCGACCGAAGCTATTAAGAACATTGTTCTAGCCGGAATTGGAAGACTCGTTATTGCTGACACGGACAATGTGACCGAAGAGGATCTCGGGACAGGTTTCTTTTTCCGAGATGATGATGTCGGGAAAAAGGTGCTCCTACTTTCTCCCAGGGAATATCAAACTGACCGATAGAGTTTTCATTCCACAGAAAGTGGATGCCGCCAAGGTCCGGATAGAAAGTCTCAATCCGCTTGTCACTATCCAGGCGCTAAGTCACGACGTGCTGAAAGCGGGGGAGTCACTGGATGCGTTGGTGAGGGGCGTTGACCTCGTTTGCGTGACCGATTGGGATCGGGACAGTCTGGTGAGATGTGTCACGCGCTCGTGAAATGGTGTTAGCCATGCTGACTGGCTATAGATCCGTGTCAACGAAGTCTGCAGGCGCTTCGGGAAACCGTTTTACGCCGGCGGAACTTTTGGTCTCATGGGATACATTTTCTGTGATCTACTCAAGCACGACTACATTTCCCCGTGAGTGCACCTTGGTTTTTGTCCTTGGGCTAAAATGGACCCTCGCTGTTTATAGTGATCGGTCTGCTCCGAGTGACGCCCCTCGCAATGTGAAAGCCAACGCAGTATACTCACCTTTGCACATGGCCGTGCGCCATCAATGGTCTGCTTTGACGAGGAGACAGACGAAGGAGCTTAATCCGGCTGGCTTACATGCAATACTGGGTGGGTTGAATTGGGCGTCGTTCCCACCACAGGTTGACGTGTAACATGTAACGCAGCCGTCTGGGAGTATCAGCACACCCACGCTGGACGGCTTCCGGAGAGCTTGGAGGCGGCTCCAGAGCTTCTGTCGATAGCTAATTCGTTGTTGGAGGCATCCGAAGTAAACAAGCAAGTGCTTGATACTATGCCACGGGACCTGATTGAGTGAGTGTCATGGTACATTGGTCTGCTGTGGTGCTAACAAATCTTTACAGAACGCTGTCCACGGCGGCCTCTCACGAATTTTCGCCGGTATGTGCCGTGGTTGGTGGGATGCTGGCTCAGGACATTTTGAAGGCGCTGGCCGCGCGAGAAGCGCCAATTGCCAACTTTTTCGTGTTTGATGGAAGGAGCGGCGGTGGAACGGTCTGTCGAATGAATATGTAACGTAGCGTATAGCCTTTTAGTCCAAGTCGAGGAATTCAACTTGCATGGGAAGTCGTGTCACTGTCAACTCGTGTCACTGTCAATGTGCCGTGGGAGGCCGTTTCAGTCCAAGTTTGGAGTAATAACTGCGCGGCCATACTCTTTGTCACCGTCCTCCCCTCAGGCCTCAGTCCTCAACAAACCATGCAGCGCAAGCCAGCTCAGAGCGCTCAGGACCACTACTACGCTGTACCACAGAGCCCTCAACCACCACACATGCTCGCCTCACAGTCAGCCCCTCGCCCCGCCGCACGCTCTGCATCAGTCGGCAGCCAGCTTCAGCCTGGCAGGGGTGCAATCGCCCAGGGTGTCGCCACAGGTGCGATTGGTGGCGGTTATGGTCCATACTCGGTTTGTTTCGTTTTATTCATTTTCCCATCTTGCCTTCATCCCCTCCTCTTGTTGTAGTACAATCCCTCAAACGCGCGAGATCCCGCTTTTCAACAGCACTCTAGGTTTAGTGCCGCGCCCTCGGAAGCCTCCTCCTTGGCTGGTGCAGAGAAAATTCCAAGCGCAGTCACAGCAAACTCCTCCTCGGTGCCTCCGTATATGTGGGATATAAAGGACCCAGATCTAGACGATGTCCTCCACAACCCTGATCCCGTGCAGGATGCAGCGCTCAACAGTTCTTTCACCCTTTTTTCGGCCCGAGGATGGGCAAATTTTTCAGCGCTCTTTGTTCTCGTGATTGGAATGCTCACACTCTTTGCCGGATATCCTATCATCCATTACTACACGACGGCCAGGAGCGCAGCGTCCGGGTACAACCTCGGTGGCATCAACTATACTGGCCAAGTACCAACCCTCCCCGGCTTGCCCAGACTCATCGATCCCGAAACCCCCTCTTCCGCACAACATCGGACTGGTAGCGATGGCCTCACATACGAACTCGTGTTTAGCGACGAATTCAACACGGACGGACGAACTTTCTGGCCTGGCGACGATCCATTTTGGGAAGCAGAGAATTTACACTACTGGTGAGTTGGTCGACCAACGAGTGACCCGGGCGCTCATGCGGGTGTACGCTCAGGTCCACAGGTGACTTGGAGTGGTATAATCCACAGGTACGCCAACATCCTGATCGAGCATTATAATAATCCTTGACTGGTCGTGAAGGCGATAACAACACAAAACGGACAGCTAGTAATTACGATAACCGAACAGCCAATCAACAATTTGAACTTTATGAGCGGCACGTGGTTTACTCGTAGAAGTTCCGCTTGTTTACTCACATTATTGTCAAGGTATGCTTACTTCATGGAATAAGCTGTGCTTCACCACCGGCTACCTCGAAGTCAGCATAAGTCTTCCAGGATCGTCTCAGGCTCCAGGGTTCTGGCCTGGTGAGTCCCTTGTTAACCGCCTGTCCTGTTAGTCTCTTACCTGGAACAGGTGCATGGACTATGGGCAATTTGGTACGTTTGCTTCGTTCAGCTCGACCTACTGTCAGATCTTACTAGCATGTTAGGGACGTCCTGGATATGGTGGAACGACGGAAGGTGTGTGTCTTGTCTTATCCGTGCCATCATTGCGAGTTCATCGTCTCTACACATAGGCACATGGCCATTCAGCTATGACAGCTGCGACTTGGGAACGCTCCCCAACCAAACTTTTGATGGTACTCCGGCTGCAGCTGCCACAGGTGGTCCAAATGGTGGCCCGCTGAGCTACCAGCCCGGCCAGCGGCTTTCTGCATGTACATGCCCCGGTCAGGACCATCCCGGCCCAACGAGGGGCAACGGATTTGTCGGTCGGGGTGTCCCGGAGATCGACGTTTTGGAGGCTGAAATTGACGTCTTTGTGTCCCCTTTTGAAGGCCAAGTGTCGCAGAGTCTACAAGTTGCGCCTTACAACTACCAATATCAGTTCAACAACGCATCCCCGGCGACCACCATCAACGATTCGACTATCACCACCTTGAACACATACAAAGGCGCCGTTTATCAACAAGCAGTATCCGCACTAACAACCGTCGATAGCCAATACTATAACGGACAAAATTACGCCACATATGGGTTGGAGTACTGGTCGAACCCCAATAATCGGGCATCTGGATACATCACGTGGTACAGCGAAAGCGCTCAGACGTGGAAAGTAACATCGGCGTCCATCGGGGCCGATTCAATCTCGCAGATCAGCGCCAGACTTATTCCTGAAGAACCGATGGTCAGTTTCGTGGTCTGCAATGCAACGGAATCCTTTTAGACTGACTCTTTTTTGTAGTTCATCATTCTGAACTTGGGCATGTCTCGTGAGCAAAACCCCGAGTGCCAGGATGAAAGAAATGCTGACTATTTCTTTGATCAGCCTCCTTCCAGGGTGCGGATTTCAAAGCCCTCCAATTCCCTAGTGCGATGTATGTCGACTACGTTCGCTTGTATCAACGCCAAGGGCTACAAAACGCATTGACGTGCGACCCCCCGGGTTACCCGACTGCGTCATATATCAACTCGTACGTGATATCCGGCTTGGCTTGGGCGTGCCACCTAACTCGAGGGCCTGCTAGACATCTAAACGCTTATACCAATCCAAACATAACAACTTGGGCCCAAGGCGGTTACCAGTTCCCGTTGAATAAGTTGTCCAATACGTGTTGATTTCTACTTCGATTTGCTCCTGTCTCTTCATTGGCATCGATGCCTATACCACTGCACCGAGTTACATTTCTCACTGGCATACTGTACGCGCACGTATTTATCGCGATTTATCGACTGAACATTCTTCGCACCCAACCCAGAACATTTACGACTTAGACGATTCGTCATTGAGACTTTCTGTGCTCATTAATTCCACGCGAGGGTTCGGTTTTCAGTCGATATATAGTATCATCCAGTCCATGCCAGAGTATTCGTATGATAAATTAAGTAAACGGACCATTGCCAGCAACGACGTTAACACGAGTTCTACGAAACATTCTGCACATGTGTTATATTATCCGAATGAGCCCTCTAATTGCACCAGGCGCGAGCATCTCCCGGAAGCAAACCGGTGTGAGGTGGGTGGAGTCCGTCCATGAGGTGAACTGGCGGATGCAATACTTATCAGGGTGATCAATTAGTCCTTTTTTTTCTGTAGGTCTGCCTTTTCCTTCATCACCCTCATCGCCTCGTTGGGGAACGCGGCATCTACCACTCCAAACGACTGTCCGGCACGTGAGTAAAGCAGATCAAACGTTTCGTCGAATTCCGACGTTGGATCCTCGTCCACCGCGGGGGTTACATCTCCAAGCACCCGCTTGAGAGATAAACACTGAAGTTTCACCCGTTCGGACGTGCCACCTGGTAACAGGGCTCGCACGAGGACCTTCTTTGACGTAGATTTTTGCGCGATCTCGACCATATGGTTCCATTTCTGGGTTATTGCTGCGTCGCATTGGCACGTGTACACGGGGGGCACCGTGTGGATGGACCCGACGTCAATTTGCATGGGAATTTGCGTGTAGTCGAGTTCGATGACTACCGGATTGAAGTTCATCATCATGGAAGCGCCTTGAATACGATCCCGGAAGATGTTCAGGTCGTGGGCGATAATCCTATCAACGAATAGAACGTCGCGTTTTGACAGGCGCGAGACGAGACCAGCTGACGGTGGCGTTCAGCGTCCAGACTTGCACGAGGCTCGCTTGCTTACCTGCACGGCGCGCCTGAATGTCACGGCAGTACTTTTGATGGCCGCCGTTCTTCCAATCGTATACCTGACATTCTTTGCCGCAATAATGGACGTGGAGGCACCCTGCGCAGCTTTTGAATGACCCAACGGGTCCAGACTTGTCACACTGGAATACAGGGCGTGGATGATACAGCCGAGCGGAAAGAATGTGGTCAACATACCTTTGTATTTTGGCAGGATTCGATATGCGTCTCGTTTTTGATGCCTGATTTGTAGAGCCCTGCTCTATCCCGAACGACCCGCTCGAATGTTGACCACACGTGGAATACCGCACCGTTTTTATCGAGTTTTCCAGGTAAATCACTCGCATCTATCGCCGTCAGTTGCTTGACCATGGGCCTCAGAACAGAGCTGTACAAGGAGTACTTGGGCAATATCTGGCCAAGCAACAGAAACAGTGGTTCCCAGTCTTCGCTGTCCTCACCGCTCAGGTGTTTGATCCATCGTTCCGTGGAGAGCATGGCGGACAAAAGGCCAGCTTCAACAAGCTGGATGATCCAAGGTAGCCCTTCGGTCGACTCCGCGTAGGCGCGAATATACCAATATGCGTAAGATATGCACTTGGCGACGAGAGAGAGCTGGTCTGAGGTAGCATGATACTGGTGCGCCATTGTATTGATGACACCGGTAAGCAGAGTCATCGACTGTTGCTTAAGAAGGGGCATGCGGATGGTATCGTTGACAGAAAGTGTCGTGACGATATGGATGTCCCATATGATGAGGTCAAAGTTGATTGGTGTGCGTGCAACATCTTGTCGGAGGTGCTCCAAAGCGGTGGTAGCGAGGTCATCAGGCTCGCCGCCGAAAGGAAGGAGGATCTGTGACCAGTCCCAGCTTTCTCGATGTGAGAACGCGCACATCCATGAATCTAGGATTGCTGGTAAATGAAACATAGGATGTGTCGATGGATTGCTTGAGAGAGCGAATCTTTTATCCCGGGTCTCCAAGCGCCACAAGGAAAAGAGAGTGGCAATCATGCCCGGGGACGAGACGATTGTATCGAACAGGTCACGAAGGAAGAAATCGTCACAGATTCCCAAGAAATCAGCAATGCACTTCCAGGCGACAAGGCGGGACGGAAGGTCGACGTTCTCTTGATCTACAAAATCGTTTTTGAGGTATAGAATCCACGAATGGATGGTAGGCCAGTGGCTCGTCAGAGCCGTGAGGGTGGGATGCGGCGCGTCAGAACACGCAAATCCTTTTACGAGGATGGGGGCCAAGCTTGCGAGACACATGGCTTGTTGCATAGGAAAGACCGTGCCCGACTTTGAACTCTGGAGATGGGCGTCATCTAGGGCAGCGTAGATGGCCGATGTAATCAAGTTATACTGCTCCGGGGTACAGGCAGGTGAAACTGCTATGGTCTTCAAATCGGCGGGGGCACTGGTGGAGCCGGCCTGGAGCTGTTTGATTGCGTCCTGCGAAGGTCATGGTTATAGGATCAAGGAAACATAGGCGTTGAGAGACTGACTTGGATCTCTGTTTCGTACATTTTCGGAGGACTGGTAATATCCCCGGCCAAGCAAGAAGTGGCTATATACTACCTTTGTCTTTCAACGACCCCGTGCTCCGACAAAATTTAAAACGTAAAAATGTCCATTCATCTAGGATTGGAGAGGGTCAGGCGACTCGAGGCCCGGCTGGATCCATTTCAGAGGCCTACCGTCCACGTTGCAGGGACAAATGGCAAGGGTAGCGTGACGAGTTTCGTCGCGTCCATTCTTCGTGCCTCTGGCCTCTCCGTTGGCAAATTCAATAGCCCACATCTCCTCTCCGTTCACGATTCCATCCTTATTGACGGCCATCCCGTGTCGCCGTCCGTCTATGACCATGCACGCAGCCTCGTCATCACTGCAGATCAGGAGCTTAGCACCGGCGCCACTCCCTTCGAGCTGTTGACCCTCACAGCACTTCAGATATTCGAGGCTGCAAAGGTTGACATAGTAGTGCTCGAGGTCGGAATGGGCGGTCAAGATGATGCCACGAACGTCATTCCAGACGACTGCATTATGGTGTCCGTTCTCAGTGCAGTAGGCCTGGACCATCAAAAGTTTCTCGGAGATACAGTTGAATCCATTACAGAACACAAAGCCGGGATTGCAAGGCGAGGAAAGCCCTTTATTTTGGGCGCACAGAAGTACCCGATCGTCGAGATCTGCGCCAGACGGGCGGTCGAGAATCCAGAGATCCGCGGCCAATTCATCATTAGCTTGCCCGTCTATCCATGTCATCTCGACGACCTGCAGGAGTACCGCTTCTCCCCCTCCGTCCGACCCTTCATCCAACCTCGATCACAACCCATCGAGTTTCGTTCCCCGTCGTTCCCTTCGCCGATTCGCGCCAAACTTCCATTGCATGGCACTCATCAGCTTGATAATCTGGCACTTTCCTTAACCGTCATCTCTACATTGACCACACTCACGTCCGGATCCCGGACAACTCTCGGAAACCTTTTCCGCCGGATCACACCCGAGACTGTTTGTGCAGGCATAGAGGGCACTTCTTGGCCTGGCAGGCTCACCTTCCATACGTTACCGCGTCCCGTGACGATAGGTTCTGCTCTTGATCCGTCGGTCGTTTTGGTGGATGGAGCCCACAACGCTGCTTCAGCGGAAATGCTCGCTTCTTACATCTCCGACCTCGCTACTCAGCTCAAGCCAGGGTCTACTTTACATATAACGTATATTGTCGGACTCTCTCATTCACCCCCCAAAACGCCTCTCGACACGCTGTCTCCAATATTTTTACCTCATGTCTGTGAGAATCCCGTGACCAAAGTCCGGCTTGCGGCCCTGCAATTCACTCCTCCCGAAGGGATGCCGTGGGTGACTTGCGTTCCACCTTTGGAAATACGAGACACCGTCAAGGAGATAACTCATCTCGGAGATGAAGACTTATGGGCTGCACCGAATGATCTTCCCATCGACGCTCAGTTGCAGAGCGCGTTCGAATGGACGGAGATGGGACAGGCAGCCCGTGCGGGAGAACAGCTGGTCGTCGTCACAGGGAGTTTGTACCTGGTTGCGGATTTCTATCGCATGTTGAAGATGCTCGGAGACTAGACAAATAATATACCATGTAAACGTGAACGTGGTGTTGCAAGGATGTTTGTACTCGTAATGTGTATGTAGTATGTACTAGCCTGCTGACGTCGGTTTGCGTGACATTCAGCACAGCCACTGCTGGTATTGACCACATCTCGCGTCCAAGTGGTGACCCCTGCGCACAAGCACTCTGCGTTCACTTTGACGTCTTCTGCCAGGATAAAGGGCATCATCTTACGCGTTCGATGACGGGGCTCGATCCTGACAAGCGCAAGCCAATGATAGGATACGAGTCAATGGGTGGGCCATCGACAGCCAACTATAGGGATGCCTCTCACACTGGTTTGCAGTAAGTACCTCATGTCCCTGATGCCATCCATCCCATCATTTCTTGTAGACCTCTCTGGAAAAACCAGCCAACTCCGATACAAGCCCCAGCCACCGGTGGAGTGAGAAATTCCTCTCCCCGCACAACTCACTGTCTCACTTGTGTTCGTTAGCAGGCCCAACGGTCTTCTCGTGGCAACGAGAATCCGTACTCTCGGGCCAGAAACAACCTGCATCAGCCTAAAAATCGTACCCCAGGTAACCCGAATGTTAGACAGACAGTCCTGGCTAAGCCTCCCAACGGACCCAGCCCAAGCGCTGACTTCCGTGCGCCAAAGCGTCCAAAGTTTGACAATAATGCTTCATCGTCCCTAGTGCCGACTAGCGCTTCCTCGTGGAATGGCCGGGAATCTGCTTACAGAAACAAGAACACTTGCGATTTCGATATTCAAGAGATCGAACCACCTCGCTCGACCAACCTTCGCAGCAATACCGTCCGAAACGTTACTGAAGTTATCGATCTTCAAATGAGCTCTGATGACCTCGGAGAGCGCATCCCCCGTGCTGCCAAACCGTCTTCTCCGGATCCAATAATATTATTGGGTCCATCGAAGCCCGTCTTCGCGGAACCCATCCATCCCTTCCGCACTGATCCCAAACAAGATACGATAACTACATCGAGTAAAGGGAAGGGTCGCGCTGAAGAGTCCCACATCGTGGTGGAAGGTTCGGAAGAGGATGATGACATCGAGGAGTTCCTCCCTTCAAATACGATTCAGCGGTCTGGCGCAAGGGACTCAATGGTGATACCCAAAAACATCGTGCAAGATATCAAAATGCGCATTGAGTATCGCCCACCAGCTCCGGCAGCCATACTGCACCCCATCGAAAAGGGGGTGAATTCTGTCGATCTATTGACCGGAAGGGTTGTTAATAGGATGAAAAACAAGGACGGGGTAAGCGCAGGATGACTAGATGCATATTCCTATCTCAAAGCGTTCCTTTTAGGATGTGCTTGTCAAGCCAAAGGGCAAAGACATCTTTCATAGTGTTGAAACTTCCTCATCCAAGTTCCTGAACTCTACACGCGAGGAGGAAAAGACGCTCGTTCTACCACTGATGGGCTGGTGTTTGGGTCACCATCATTTTCGTCATTCCGAAGCCGCACCCGTTAAGTTAAGATTCGAAGGTGCTGATCAACGAATCATCGTATCATGGGGTCAACCTCTGGAACATATTGAATTTAAGCCCAAGGAAGCTGTCCGTTCGGTGAAGGTGATATGTTCCTGATTCTCTTCTTCGTTTGGAACGGTTGTAACCCCTACTAGATCGTAAATGATTCGGTTGAGCCTTTGAAGAAAAATGTGGTGGTTCAGTTTACCACTCAACGGACGGACAAGTGGAAGGAAATTGAACTCAAATATAAGGGATTCAAGGGGGGTATGTATTCAATCAATAGGGTTCTCCATTGCTTTGCTAAAATGTCTGGTATGCGCATTGCAGGTGCGACCCGCGGTGACGAAAAGTTGACCTTCCTCTTCTCAACTTCACAGGACCGGGGCTTTACCCCTACAAACTACCAGGTCTTTGTCACCGCAATCAAAAAATTGTTTGCAGGATCTGTTGTGCAGATCATAGGGTCAGTGAACACTTCATCTTATGTTGTAGCCTGATCTAAATTCCACAGGCAAGTCGAGGGCGGAGCCATCTGGGACTTCGTCACTCGATATGCCGAAATGTTTGAACAGACAGCGTCCGGAAAGGACAAGGGAGATCTCAACGAAAGCATCGCGGACGGATTGTCAATGCCGGCACGGTCTACTACGCCCTGTTCCTCGACATCCGTCAAGACGCGGACGTCTTATCCTGAGTGAGTGAGGCACAAGATTAATTTTGAATTCCCTTCATCTTTTGTCGGCCGAAGACCCCCTAAGGAGTCTTACCGGCGCTCTGCGAGGCAGTCGGCAATCGGGTCCTTGAAGACTTCACCTCCGGCACAGGCAGAACCCGACGAAGTGTGGGTTTTTACTTTGAAATACGACCATTTGTCGTATAATCATATTTTTCACAGTGTTCTAATGTATCCCCCAACTGGTATTGGAGCGCTCAGCGTTATGCAGAGTGATCTCAAGAGACTACAACCAGAGGAGTATCTCAATGACACTCTCATCGAATTTGGTCTCAAGTATGTATTCCCTACTGAACGATACTTGAGTATCCTGAAATTTGCAGGCTTTGGCTCAATGAGCTTCGTGACAAGGACCCAGCGTTGGCGGACCAAATTCATGTCTTTAGCTCCTTCTTCTACAAGAAACTCCACAACAAAAAGAAGTTCGTTGAAATCCTTCCTGTAGTTTACCACTCATAACTTCTGCAGCCCAGGAGACGGATATAAAAGTGTGCGTAAGTGGACTTCCAAAGTCCCGTTCTTTGACAAAAAATATGTCATTGTTCCTATCAACGAGAAGTACATATCTTCCCTAGATTTCATGTTGTTTGCTCACAGCTACTGTCAGTCTCCACTGGTACCTTGCTATCATATACAAACCTGGACATACCCTAGAACCACCTCTCTCAGTTGGCCAGATTTCCAACGTACGAAAAACACGGAGACAAACGCAACAAGAGGAACACTCTGAAGCGAACGCAGAGCCTGCAACTATCTCTGAGCCCACGGAGGTGTCGCCAGAAGGATCGAATCCTACAGCCCAGATTACCGAAAGAGAGCCTGATGCAGATGTGTCTTCCGCGGACGCTACACGTACGACTACACCCAGCACGACTGGAATCGAAGAGCTGGATGATACTGCTATTACGGCCTTCGACAAAGCTTGTTCTATCACCGCTGAGTCGCGGTCATCTCCCGCTGCGTCCACCGAGGTTGAGTTGCTGTATCCCTCAGATGCCATGGACGTCGACGTGTCCATATCGGGCAACAGCAATGTTCCGACTCAGACACACAGGATTTCTGACAAACTAAAGTATTCGACATCAAAGTCGTCGTCAGGTATACCAGTCAGCCAGTTCTATGCCCCTATACCCGAATCGGGAGCCGCGAAGCCGGTCGCCGCCGTGGACAACGATGACAGTGTCGAGGATCGACAGCAAGAAGCCGAAGTGGACGATATGCTAGCTGTACCACAATCCTCGAGAGGGGATTTGCAGTACGTCGCTCACTAGCAACCCGAAATCAGCATTCAAATTAACTCTCGGGCATCGTCTCGCTAGAACTTACATCTTTACGCTCGATTCCCTTGGCACTCGACATCCTCAAGCCATCAAGGTTCTAAAAGATTATCTTGCAGCTGAAGCGAAGGATAAGCGTGGCTTTGACGAAGTGCGCAGTGCAGTCGGCAAACAAGTCCAGGTATACTGTCTTCTAATGCTCATCAGATGCATGGCATCTCACCCGTTTATACGAGGTCCCCGTTCAACCAAATACCTGGGATTGCGGAATATACCTCCTTCACTTTGTGAACGTTTTCATGCGTGCTCCGTCAACATTCTTGGAACAAATTCTTTCCGTACGTCATATCCACGCTGGCTATGTCACAAGCTTCAACTCCCTTGACAGACAAAAAGTACCATGCCAAGTTCCGAACGTAAGAAGATGTGGCAGGATCACGAAATTGCACAGTTCCGGGACAATCTGAGATCCCGGATCATGCATCTTTCCAAAGAATGGAAGGCTGAAAAGGTGCGAGAGGAAGAGGCGAACAAGCGAAAGGGTGGGAGTGTGCTGGAGGTGGAGATGCTGTCGTCTGAAGGCGAAGTCGACATCGTGGAGGACGTTCCAAGAGTCAAAACAACCTCAGGTTCTAAACAACCAGGATATGCCATCAGGCTTCGTGGATAACGCATGGATAATGCATGATGTCATCACTTTATTCTTACATGGCTTTCGATCACTTTTTTCGTCTCGCTTTCGTCATTCACTGATTGCACCGTTTGCACGAACACAGTTTAGCCACACATTTTTGCTGCAACTACCCTACAAATCCTAGTACTTTATCTCACTTGTAATAAAAGCCGTAGACGCCCGGGCAAGGGACGAAGACAATTTTTGCTCGAAAGTATAGATCAAGGACGAAAGAAACTTTGTTTACTCGATGCCAATGTGCCCTTACCTTGGTGATGTAAAGGAGGATGTACTGTATCATCTACTACGGTTAATGGACTAATATTGTCATCTGGACTCAAGCTTTGATAGAAGGCTAGTGACCTGAATCACGATAACATCGATCGATGTTACTAGAACAATTCATAATGCTGTCAAGTTGTATGCATGCAGGTCGGGGAGGGTGTGAGGATGGATCGATGGCTAGTATGCATTATGAGCAGTTCTAGTGCTCGGGGAAATCTCACACAAATCGGGGGCATAAATCTCTGGTCCCCTCCTTCAAATGATACAAGCATCGCGCTTTCATTTCGGTGTGTGTGAATTAATACCCTCAGGACGGTGGGTACTTTGCCTACTACCTAAAATGAAAACTAATGCCAAGTAAAAGCAATCGTAGCATGGGAAAGCACTTCAAGTCAAATCAAGAGAATTAGTTTCGTATAGTGCAAGTCTCGAGGTCGAGGGTGCCCGTGAAGGTGATAGTGTCCCCAAGACCGAAAGGGAAAAGAGACAGGAGTAACGTAACCAGGGTTTGAAAATGCCAGGATATACTGGTGTAACCAACAAGGACTGAATCAAATGCAGGGGTAAATACAGTCCATCCGGTATGATGATGATTAAACGAGAGGACAGGACACTTGTCCAGGTGGACGTTGTTCCAAGGGTCGGAGGGTCGGATGAAGCCGACGAATCGTGAAAAAAAGAACGCAACATTGCATGCAGTGATAATGGCCGACGAACATAATGCGAATGGGGACCGCAAAATGCCCAGGTGTCCGGTCTAGTAGTATGGATATCAGAAGTTGAACAGCCGGTGTTTCTTGCTATGCCTTGAACCATCTGGTTGTACTGCGTCTTCAGGCGGCAAATGAATAAATACATATGGCGCTGGCGTAGGATCCGAGATTGCACGACGCGCCAGGGTGTAGGTAGGTGTGATATAAGGAGAGGAGGAAGACGTTCGATCGCCCGATTTCGCGGAACCTTGACTGTTAGTTTCGTCTGCGCTGCCGCCAACAGCAGTGGGCTGCTGATGAGACGGAGTGGTGTGTGAGAGATAATACCAGAGGCCAATTCCAGCTCCAGCGCCCTGAAAAACATTAGGAACCCAGTGCAAGGTTGACGGAAGAGCACCCACGATAAATAATATCATGCCGATTACCCAGACCCATCGTGATAGACGGCTATTTCCACCCTGGGTCTTGGCTAACCAGGAGCTAGGGGGTGCATTTAATTTACAGCAACTTCACGACGACGTGATTGCGTACCTGGGTTTCTTCTCTTCTTTAGCAACCATGCTGAATCTCCTCCAAAAATCGTCCCCACGTTCGCCACGTTTTGGCAATAGATTATCCTCGGAGTTTCCACGGATGATGCCAGTGGTTTCTGAATATTTGACTTCCGGAGCAGGCGACTTTGAGGGACGAGCGAAAACAGGCGTAATGGGAGTCATGGGCGGTTGGAGGGGGTGAGGAGAGCTGGGCACAGACGGTCTAGGAGAAGCTGTCTGGTAGATTGGCTGGGGCATACGCGGAGCGCCCGTGTCGACCTGTGGACGGGTGATGCGAAGAGTCTGAGGGACCTGCCCCATCTGCGGTGGTTGCGGTGATTGACCATTCGGAGAGGTTGAAGGCGAGGGACTCGGTAATTTGAGGTTGGCAACGGGTGCAGGATACCCAGGTCGAGGAGCCGCCAGGGGAATTGCATTGGCGGGACGGAACTGACCGCCAGTTATATGACCAGGAACGACGGCTCTAGGGCTAGGTTGGGGCATTGCTCTATCGTACCTTTCATATTGCGGTAAGTGAGCGGGACGTTTCAAATACAGTACTCGTCGACCTACATGTTCGGATCCTGCTCTGCTGGTTTTCGAACTCTGCTTGACTGTGAGGGGTATCTGAATCGTGTATTGTAATTTCCGAGTTTTCAGTAAGGACGGGGGGTATCAAGCGAGTGGAAGCCTCGTCAAACTGAAGTTTTCCGAGGCAGCGAGAGCCTGAACACGACTCGAGGAGGGGAAACAGTGGGCAAGAGAAGAAAGATCCAGCCTGGCAGTCGACCTGAAGCTAAGTTGGTTACCGCCAATCGTGTGACAACTTGTCAAGGCTACCACTTGAGAAGCAACTTCGGGTAACATATGTGTATCTAGCTATTATTACTCACAGCCGTTCGTGGAAACAAGTTTCAAAGACCCCAAATACCACTTTCTCACACGTGCGGTTTGTTCAGACGTCTCGACTCCATGGGTGGGCCAAGCAAAAACCATAGAGATGGCTCTCACGCTTTACAGTAAGTGTCTCACGTTCCCGTTGTCATCCATCCTGCAAACCTATCTGGATCTGCAGAAAAGAGCCAACTGTGATACAAGCCCCAGCCACCGGTGGAGTGAGAAATTACTCTCCCCGCACAACTCACTGTCTCACTTGTGTTCGTTAGCAGGCCCAACGGCCTTCTCGTGGCAGCGAGAATCCGTACTCTCGGGCCAGAAACAACCTCTATTGGCTTAAAAATCGTGTCCCAGGTAACCCGAATGTCAGACGGACAGTCTTGGCCAGGCCCACTCCAAACGGATCCGGCCTAAGCGCTGACTTCCGTGCGCCAAAGCGTCCAAAGTTTGACAATAATGCTTTATCATCCCTAACGTCGACTAGCGCTTCCTCGTGGAATGGCCGGGAATCTGCTTACAGAAACCATAACACTCGCGATTTCGATATTCAAGAGATCGAACCACCTCGCTCGACCAACCTTCGCAGCAATACCGTCCGAAACGTTGCTGAAGTTATCGATCTTCAAATGAGCTCTGATGACCTCGGAGAGCGCATCCCCCGTGCTGCCACATCGTCTTCTCCGGATCCATTAAGGTTGCGTGGCTCGAAGCCTATCCATGCATTCGACACTCATCTCACATAATATAGGGTAACTACATCGAGTAAAGGGAAGGGTCGCGCTGAAGAGTCCCGCATCGTGGTGGAAGGTTCGGAAGAGGATGAAGACATCGAGGAGTTCCTCCCTCCAAATACGATTCAGCGGTCTAACGCAAGGGAGTCAATGGTGACACCCAAAAACATCGTGCAAGATTTCAAAATGCGCTTTGAGTATCGCCCACCAGCTCCGGCATCCATACGGCACCCCACCGAAATGAAGGTGAATGCTGTCGATCTGATGACCGGAAGGGTTGTTAATAGGATGAAAAACAAGGACGGGGTAAGCGCAGGATGACTAGATGCATATTCCTATCTCAAGGCATTCCTTCTAGGATGTGGTTGGCAAGCCAAAAGGCACAGACATATTTCATAGTGTTGAAACTTCCTCATCCAAGTTCCTGAACTATACATGCGAGAAGGAAAAGACGCACGTTCTACCACTGATGGCCTGGTGTTTGGGTCACCATCATTTTCGTCATTCCGAAGCTGCACCCGCTAAGTTAAGATTCGAAGGTGCTGATCAACGAATCATCGTATCATGGGGTCAACCTCCGGAACATATTGAATTTAAGCCCAAGGAAGCTGTCCGTTCGGTGAAGGTAATATATCCCTTCTCTCTTCTTAGCTTTGGAGCGGTTGTAACCCCTACTAGATCGTAAATGATTTGGATGACCCTTTGAAAAAAAAAGTGGTGGTTCAGTTTACTACTGAACGGACGGACAAGTGGAAGGAAACTGAAATCAAATACAAGGGATTCAAGGGGGGTATGTATTCATTCAGTCGGGTTCTTCATTGCTTTGCTAAAATGTCTGGCATGCGCATTGCAGGTGCGGCCCGTGGTGAGGAAAAGTTGACGTTCCTTTTCTCGACTGCAAGGGACCGGGGCTTTACCGTCACAGGCTACCAGTACTGTGTCACCGCAATCAAAAAATTGTTTGCAGGATCTGTCGTGCAGATCATAGGGTCAGCAAATATTCGTCTTATGTTGTAGCCTGATCTAAATTTCACAGGCAAGTCGAGGGCGGAGCCATCTGGGACTTCGTCACTCGATATGCCGAAATGTTTGAACAGACAGCGTCCGGAAAGGGCAAGGGAGATCTCAACGAAAGCATTGCGGACGGATTGTCAATGCCGGCACGGTCTACTACGCCCTGTTCCTCGACATCCGTCAAGACGCGGACGTCTCATCCTGAGTCCCCGAAGGAATCTCACTGCCGCTCTGCGAGGCAGTCGGCAATTGGGTCCTCGAGGGCTTCGCCTCCGACACAGGCAGAACCTGATCAAGTGTGGGTTTTTACTTTTTATGTGACCATCTATCGTATAAACATATCTTTCACAGTATTCTCATGCAGAGTGATTTCAGGAGACTACAACCAGAGTATCTCAATGATACCCCCATTGCAGCGTTTTCGACTGCCGCCGGCACGACCGCCAACCATCCCAATTCTCTTCCAGAACTTCCTGCGCAAACGATCCAATCATGCGCATCACCGCCTGCTCAACCCGTGAATCTTGAAGTGCCCAGGCAAGCTAGTTCATCCGCCACATTAGCAACACAGCGAACACTGTTTTCACCGGACCAGCTCAGCTCGATTGGAGCACGGATGGCGACAGAGGACTTTTGTGCTGCATATGGAATGTCAAACCCGCTCAAAGAGAAGCTCGTTAATCAAGGATACAACTCGACCCATGCTCTTCGCTTCGCTACGATCGACGATCTCATTGCAAGTGGCCTGTATCGCGGAGAAATTGCACAGCTTCGCGACGGGATTACACTTTGGTTGGGTAAGTAGAACAATGGACTCGGATAAGTTGCTAGTAGTATACATTATAGAAGTACCCTGCATGTTGAATGTATGCATTCTGCCAGTGGTGTGTGCCAATAGTTTTGCAAATTGGTGTAAAAGGAGGTAAAGTGTTTGCCTTTATTGATGTTCTCTAGCGCGTCGCGTCTCGCGTGCTCTTTTCCACCATCTGTCACTTCCCTACTTACCGTTAGCATTAACAACTTATCGTACGGTATTATTACTCACAGCCGTTCGTGGAAACGAGTTTCAAAGACCCCAAATACCACACCTTCTCACATCACTCACGTGGTCGGTTTGTTCAGACGTCTCGACTCCATGGGTGGGCCAAACGAAAACCATAGAGATGGCTCTCACACTTTGCAGTAAGTGTCTCACGTTCCCGTTGTCATCCATCCTGCAAACCTCTCTGGATCTGCAGAAAAGAGCCAGCTGGGATACAAATCTCAGCCACCGGTGGAGTGAGAAATTACTCTCCCCGCACAACTCACTGTCTCACTTGTGTTCGTTAGCAGGCCCAACAGCCCTCTCGTGACAGCGAGAATCCGTACTCTCGGATCAGAATAATCCCCCCGCCTAAAAGGCGTGCCACAGGTAACCACAAAGAAAGAGTCCTGGCCAAGACTCCCGACGGATCCAGCCCAAACGCTGACTTCCGTGCGCCAAAACGTCAAAAGTTCGACAATAATGCTTCCTCACGGAATGTTAAGGAACCTGCTTTTGCTCGCGATTTCGATATTCAAGAGATCATACCACCTCGCTCGACCAACCTTCGCAGCAATACCGTCCGAAGCGTTACTGAGATTATCGATCTTCAAATGAGCTCTGATCACCTTGAAGAGCGCATCCCCGGTGCTGCCACGTCGTCTTCTTGGGATCCATTATGGTTGCGTCCCTCGAAGCCTGTCCATGCCTTCGACACTCATCTTACATAATATAGGGTAACTACATCGAGTAAAGGGAAGGGTCGCACTGAAGAGTCCCACATCGTGATGGAAGGTTCGGAAGAGGATGGAGACATCGCGGAGTTGCTCTCTCCAAATACGGTTCTGCGGTCTAACGCGAGGAACTCAATGGCGATACCCAAAGACATTTCGGAAGATCTTAAAACGCGCTTTAACTATCGCTCTGCACTAGCTCTGGAAACCATACTGCACCCCATCGAAAAGAAGGTGAAGTCTGTCGAGCTGACGACCGGAAGGATTGTTACTAGGATGACAAACCAGGACGGGGTAAGCGAAGGATGACTAGATGCATATTCCTATCTCAAGGCGTTCCTTTTAGGATATCCGTGTTGAAACTTCCTCATCCAAGTTCCTAAACTCTACACGCGAGAAGGAAAAGACGCACGTTCTACCACTGACGGGCTGGTGTTTGGGTCACCATCATTTTCGTCATTCCGAAGCCGCACCCGCTACGTTAAGATTCGAAGGTGCTGAGCAACGAATCATCGTATCATGGGGTCAACCCCCGGAACATATCGAATTTAAGCTCAAGGAAGTTGTCCGTTCGGTAAATGTAATATGTTCCTGTTCCTCTTCGTCTGGAGCGGTTGTAACCCCTACTAGATCGTAAATGATTCGGATGAGCCTTTGGAGAAAAATGTGGTGGTTCAGTTTACCACTGAACGGACGGACAAGTGGAACGAAACTGAACTCAAATACAAGGGATTCAAGGGGGGTATGTATTCATTCAGTCGGGTTCTTCATTGCTTTGCTAAAATGTCTGGCATGCGCATTGCAGGCGCGACCCGCGGTGACGGAAATTTGACGTTCCTCTTCTCAACTTTACAGGACCGGGGCTTTTCCGTTATAAGCTACCAGCAATTTGTAAGCGCAGTCAAAAAAATGTTTGCAGGATCTGTCATGCAGATCATAGGGTCAGCGAACACTTCATCTTATGTTGCAGCCTCATCTCAATTTTACAGGCAAGTCGAGGGCGGAGCCATCTGGGACTTCGTCACTCGATATGCCGAAATGTTTGAACAGACAGCGTCCGGAAAGGGCAAGGGAGATCTCAACGAAAGCATTGCGGACGGACTGTCAATGCCGGCACGGTCTACTACGCCCTGTTCCTCGACATCCGTCAAGACGCGGACGTCTCATCCTGAGTGAGTGAGAAGGTACAAAGTTAACTTTGAATTCTCCTTACCTTTCGAAAGACCCCCGAAGGAATCTCACTGCCGCTCTGCGAGGCAATCGGCAATCGGATCCTCGAGGGCTTCACAGACAGAACCTGATCAAGTGTGGGTTTCAACTTTTTATGTGACCATCTATCGTATAAACATATCTTTCACAGTATTCTCATGCAGAGTGATTTCAGGAGAGTACAAGCAGAGCATCTCAATGATATCCCCATTACAGCGTCTTCGACTGCCGCCAGCACGACCACCAACTATCCCAATCTTTTTCCAGAACTTCTTGTGCAGATGATTCAAGTATTACGTGCACTAACGCCTGCGCAACCCTTGAATCTCGAAGTGCCCATGCAAGCTAGTCCATCCTCCACGACATTGGCAACGCAGCGAAAACTGTTTTCACCGGACCAGCTCAGCTCGATTGGAGAACGGATGGCGATAGAGGATTTTTGTGCTGCATATGGACTGTCAAACCCGCTCAAAGAGAAGCTCGTTGATCAAGGATACAACTCGACCCATGCCCTTCGCTTCGCCACGATTGACGATCTCATTGCAAGTGGCCTGTATCGCGGAGAAATTGCACAGCTTCGCGACGGGATTACACTTTGGTTGGGTAAGTAGAACAACAGACTCGGATATGAAGTAGTATACATTATTATAGAAGTACCCTGCATGTTGAATGTATGCATTCTGCCAGTTCTGCCAGTACTTGGTGTGTGCCAATAGTTTTGCAAATTGGTGTAAAAGGAGGTAAAGTGTTTGCCTTTGTTGATGTTCTCTGGCGCGTCGCGTCACGCGTGCTCTTTTCCACCGTGACTGTCAATGGTCACCAGTCAAGCTATTATTACTCACAGCCGTTCGTGGAAACAAGTTTCAAAGACCCCAAATACCACCTTCTCACATCACTCACGTGGCCGGTTTGTTCAATATCTTGAATTCAGACGTCACACGACTCAATGAGTGAGCCAACCAAAAACCGTAGGGATCGCTCGCACACTTGCCGGTAGGTGCCCCATGTTCCCGTTGCCACCCATCCCATCATTTCTTGCAGATTCAGACCTCTCGAGTTCTGGAGAAACACGCCAGGTGCCAGGACACAGATCTCAGCCGCCGATGAAGTGAGAAATTTCTCTCCTCTTCTGAACTACAACTCACTACTCTCACTTGTGTTGGTTAGCGGGTCCGACGACCTTTTCGTAGCAACGAGAATCCGTACTTTCGGGCCAGAAAAAATCCCGATCCGTGTAGACGTCTCCTGGCCAAGACTCCTAACGGATCCAGCTTGAGCGCTGACTTCCGTGCGCCGAAGCGTCAAAAGTTTGACAATGCTTCCTCACGGAATGTTAGGGATTCTGCTTATGGAACCACTCGCGATTTCGATATTCAAGAGATCGAACCACCTCGCTCGACCTACGTTCGCAACAATACCGTCCGAAACGTTCCTGAGGTTATCGATCTTCAAATGAACTCTGATGACTTTGAAGAGCGCATCCCCGATGCTGCCAGATCATCTTCTCCGGATCCAATATGGTTGCGTTCCTCGAAGCCTATCCATGCTTTCGACACTCATCTCGCATAATATAGCTTAACTACATCGAGTAAAGGGAAGGGTCGCGCTGAAGAGTCCCACGTCGTGGTGACAGTTCGGAAGAGGATGGAGACATCGAGGAACTCACCCCCTTTCCAAATGCGAGTCTGTTGTCTAACGCGAGGAAGTCGATGGCGATACCCCAAAACACCGTGCAAGATCCTAAAACGCACTTTGAGTATAGCCCTGCACCCGCTCTGGCAGCCACGAGACACCCCATCGGAAAGATGGTGGATTGTGTCGATCTGTCGACTGGAAGGGTTGTTAGTAGGATGAAAAAGAAGGATGGGGTAAGCGCAGGGCGACTAGATGCATATTCCCATCTCAAGGCGTTTCTTTCAGGATGTGCTTGGCAAGCCAAAAAGCACAGGCATCCTTCATAGTGTTGGAGCCTCCTCATCCAAGTTCCCGAACTCTACACGCGAGAAGGAAAAGACGCAAGTTCTACCACTGGCGGCATGGTGTTTGGGTCACCATCTGTTTCGTCATTCCGAAGCTGCACCCGCTAAGTTAAGATTCGAAGGTGCTGAGCAACGAATCACGGTATCATGGGGTCAACCTCCAGAACATATCGAATTTAAGCTCAAGGAAGATGTCCGTTCGGTGATGGTAATATATTCCTGTTTCTCCTCTTCGCTTTGAGCGGTGGTAACCCCTATTAGATCGTAAATGAATCGAATGACCCTTTAGGGAGAAATGTGGTGGTTCAATTTACCACTGAACGGACGGACAAGTGGAACGGAATTGAACTCAAATACAAGGGGTTCAAGGGGGGTATGTAGTTCAGTCGGGGTTTTCATCACTTCGCTCAAATATCTGGCATGCGCGTTGCAGGGGCGGACCGCGGTAGGGAAAAATTGACGTTCCTTTTCTCGACTGCAAGGGACCGGGGCTTTTGCGTTACAGGCTACCTGCAATGTGTCATTGCAATCAAAAAAATGTTTACAAGATCGGTCGTGCAGATCATAGGGTCAGCGAATATTCATCTTATGTTGTAGCCTGATCTAAATTTCACAGGCAAGTTGAGGGTGGAGCCATCTGGGGGTTCGCCATTCGATTTGCCGAAAGGTTTGAACAGAGAGCGTCCGGAAAGGGCAAGGGAGATCCCAATGAAAGCATTGCGG
>JBBPOR010000222.1:0-29684 GCA_038091555.1 Leccinum sublutescens | reverse complement strand
TGGTATCCTCACCTCGTCCATCGAGCTCGAGGCCCTACGTTCAAGTTTGACCGTCATCCCTCAATCCGTACGACATCTACCTTTTTTTATTTATTTTGATTGGGAAAAACGGAACTTACGTTTTTGATTTTGATATCAACCCACAGGCTGAACTCCTCGACGGGACGATTCGCCAAAACCTCGACCCATTCGATCAATTCGACGATGCGATCCTGAACGACTCCCTCCGAGCCGCGGGCCTTTCCGAGCTGCAACAATCGAGCCACGACGACGACGACGACAACACTAGGTCCAAACTCACGCTCGACACTGCCGTCACGGCCGGAGGATCTAATCTCTCCGTCGGTCAGAGACAGATCTTGGCGCTAGCGCGCGCGATGGTGCGAGAGAGCAAGTTGCTCATCCTTGACGAAGGTACCGTTTTTCTTTCCTTTTCCTTCTTGGGTCGTTGACCCAACTTTCTCCCTTTGTGCCGCCAGCCACGTCTGCGATAGGTATGTAAATGTATACTCGGAAGTCAGAAAGAGTTGTCCTGTTGATTCTTTTTTTTTTTTCAGACCACGAGACGGACGCCATCATTCACAGGACCCTCCGAGAAATGAAAGGGGTCACCCAACTTATCATCGCCCACAGACTGCAAACAATCATGGACACCGACCGTATCGTGCGTTATCGTAGTTGTTCCTGGAATGCATGAGTCACGCTGACGAGCCATTAACAGATGGTCTTGGACGCAGGGCGTATCGTAAGTCTTTGAAACCAAGGCCCCAGTGGGCCAAGAGCAGCGGGGCGCCTAACATCTACTCCACAGGTCGAGCTCGACACCCCAAACCAGCTTTTGCAGAAAGAGGATGGGATCTTTCGGACGTTGGTGTACGCGAGCAATGACAAAGAGGCACTGCTGGCCATGGTGAAGCATTCGGCATAACGTAGCAAACGATTCGAGTACTTTAGATAGCGGAGATGAAGACGAAACGACAAGCAAAATTACACTCTACAGGTCCAAGCCACTTTTAGTCAGATTAGGATCGCCTGTGGTTGTATTCCTCGGTGCGATTGCTGCGGTGGTAATCTCTGACGCGTGCCCCTTCCCGCGCAGTGCCATATCTATCATTCTCAGCGTGAGGCTGATTACCATATCTCGAATCATATCGCGGGGGTGGACTGATTGAGCGGCGTCTGGGAAAAGGGATGTTATGTAAATTCATAGAGCGATAAGCGCAAGGGTTCGACATACCGAGAACGAGACCCGTTTGCGCCACTGCCTGGGTAAGGAGGTGGTGGCGTCGCCGCACGCCTACGATTCTCGTACCCTTGATAGTTGCTCCTGGGGCAGACAATTATTGATTTGTAAACGGGCGGAGCGGATTACACTCTTACCGAGCCGGCTTGTCATACTCCTCTCTCGCGGCTGGCGGAGGCCCAGGGGGAGTTCGGGCCCGTCCAGCTTGCTGTGAGAATGACGTGTTTCTATCCTCGGGATAAGGAGCCCGCCTCTCATATCGATCGGCCGTATCGCGATGAGGCTGTGCCCTACTCGAAGTGTACTCCCTCTCAGTGTTGTGGTGTCCACTTCGCTCGTAACGAGACGCAGCCTGTGGGGGAGGGGGACTTCGCACCGCACTGTCATCATACTCACGACGTGAAGGAGCAGGGTCGCGACGCTCGCGAGGCGGTGTCACGGCCCGGCGTTGATCTCGGGACGGAGGGGCTGCAGCCGGAGCAGGTTCGTAGTAGCGATCATCCCTCGAGCTTGCCTGACGCGGATAGTCGTCTCGATAAGAGTGAGAATCCTTGGACTGATGGTGACTGTAATCACGGCCAGAATAACTGCGATCGTGCGAGGACGAATCATATGCGGGACCACCACGCCTATCACTGAAGATACGCTCAGATGTGACGAATGATAAACGACAGTAATGAACACTCACGATTGAGTGCTCGGATTGGGGCACTCCCTGTCATAACATGTCAAGTTCGTATTCAATACTAGAAAGCAGCGCACGCACCTTGCCCAATGGCCATTCTCACCACATTTGAAGCATGCACCAGGATCATCAGGCCGTTTGAACGCTCGTCCACGGCTATGGGAAGCCTCCACTCGGATTTTGTTGCCCATAAAGTACCCATCGTTGTACCTGGTGATGCTTTCTTCTGCAGCTTCTCTGCTCTCGAATTCCTAAACCAACCACCAGACACGTCAACGATAAACACAAAGCGAAAGCAACACCGCATCATCTTACCACGAAGCCATACCCGAGTCTTGGAAAAAAAAAGTAAAGCGTCAACGAGAGCCTCCCTCTTGAACAGACCGAAAAACTCACTTGAGCTCGATGGTGATGATCTCGCCAAGTTTTCCAAAGCAGTTTCGCAGGTCCTCCGGGCGAGTATTTTCGGGGAGACCACCGATGTAAATTTTATTCGGCTAAGTGGCGCAGAGTTCAATACCGGGCCCAGACGAAGGAGGGAAGCGACAACAAGAAGAGGCGAGAGCATGAAGCAGAACACGGGTCCAGAGAAGCATGCAAGTAGACAAGGGAACCAATCGTTGCGCCGAAAAGGTCAGATCGCAGTCCAAATCCAAATGCCAGTTGGCAGTGTAGCCCCTAGATGAGCGAACTGCGCAGAGCGACGCAAAGAGGGCAGAGTACAGGAGACAACAAGAGCAGCAGAGCAGGAACTAAAGAGCAAAAACAAGAGGATAAGACCTAAGCACCTTGACTTGTTTTTCACGAGTAGATTCTGTCTTGCTACCGTGGGGCTCTTCAAAAGACTTGCCGACGACCAAATCTGCAGGTGGTCCAGCGTCGTCGAGCTGGACGTCGCCTGTAGCGTTGTCTATTTCGCGTGTGGTAGCAGGGCCCATCGCTGTATCGAACTCGTCGTCGTGCAGACTCCAGTCAGTGCTGTGTGCGTTTGGACCCATCGCGGTAAAAAGAGACTGGCGCTTCTTCGACACAAACACTCGCAACTTTTTATATAATAATCTGACTCATCACACAAAAATTATTCAGTTTCCTAAATACTTACAAGCCCAACGAAAAATGTCCGAAATGTCCAAGATATGTCCACAGAAATTTTAAAAAAAGAGATTTTGTTGTTGTCTCATGACAGGCTCCACATCCCGCTCACAACTCCAGCCACTACCAACGTGACAACACTTACCAAAGCCTTCGTATCCAGCGCAGCGGCACCACTGTGGCCAGAAGAGGAACCCGAACCACCCGAACTGCCGCCTGAGCCAGAGGGAACCGTGGGGACGGAGGTGCCAGTCGCACTAGCCAAGCAGGACGAAATAGCCGCATTGGATGCACCGGTGCTCGACGGTGCCTGACTGTTGACGGTGCCATTCCCACTAAAGCTGCAGGACTGCGCATTGTTGTTGTTGCCGAGATAGTACTGGGTCATTACCCAGGACAGCATGACAGCTACGGAAATCATCAGAGGTCCAACTCATGACGCATGAAAAATCACTACGCACTTGGATCACAGCCAGACACTGCCCCGTACACGCCGCTGGTGCCGTTGGCCGAGATGGCAGCGCAACTGCTTCCAGACTGCCCAAGCAGACTACAACCGTAATCAAGCAACGACCCGACGATTGCACTATAGTTCGAAGTAGCTGGAGTGAACTGGCAACTCAAGTTGTTCTCCAGACAGTTGCAAGCAGCGAGATTGGGTGTAGGGGGCAAGGTGGTGGAAGCAAGCATAGTCGAGTTCTGTTGTGGACAGGAGGGGTACTTTGTCGAGCCAGCTGCGCTCTGCGAGGGTGAATTAGGAGGCGATGCCGCGGCATACTGGGTCTTGAGGTTGTTGAAGTTCCCATTGACGGTGACTGTGCTACTGTCAGAGGAGATCGAAACGATCCCGTAGTCTCCATTTGACGCCGTCGCAGGGAAGTAAGAGAAGGCAATACCACCGGACCACACAGAAGACATATTAGAGCTGAGAAGAGCCCCGACCTCACTCCAGTCCGTCACGGGAGTGCTGGGGCAACCAAACTCGCTAAAGTAGGCAGGGACATTGTAGGCCGAGTAAAGAGCCTCCGTCCCAGCATACGACGCTTGGAATGTGGAGGTTCCACACCACTGACTGCGCGGGTGTCAGGCACCTCGGATACAAAGTTAGAGTTGAGATACGTACTAGTTGTTAAGCCCGTAGAGATCGATTGCAGTGGAACCAGAATTACCGCCCGAGGGATCGCAGGAGAGATATTCAGCAAGGGGAAGTATCCAGGACGGGTCGCCGTCAATAGCAGCATATCCGACGAGAACGGACGATTTGACAGAGGTGCTGAGATAAATTTGATTCAGAGGACAGGGGGCACAGCCTAGGCACGACACTCACAGGTACGCCTTTATATCGCGAGCAGCTGCTTTTACAAAGGTAGCTGCGACCGTTTCGTTCGGTGCGGTGACGACTTCGTTTCCAACATTGTAGGCCAAAACGTTGTCGTACTTTGAAAAGACTTGAATGGTCTCGAGATACTGGTCTTGAAGGGCTGTGGTCCACGCCGGGGAAGCTCTATTGATGGAGCCATTCACGGGCAGAGCTAAATCAATACTGCGGAACGGTCAGTACTCGCCGGACATGGGCGCCGCTGATCACTGACATGGTATAAATTCCGGCACCGCTGAACAGTTGCATGCACGTGTCGTGGTTAAGGGCCGAGTTGACGCTGTAGACACGGATGGTATTGACTCCAAGTTGTTGGAGGTAAGGCAGGTCTCGTTGACAGTTGGTGCCATTTGACAGCGGGTCGATGTAGGTGGAAGGTTCGAGGAAGGGGCTATTTGGGTCGGAAGAGACCGCACCTAGGGAAACACCTGAGACAAGCTGCGGTGCGACAAGATGTGAAAAGGCTAACCTTGCTCCTGGTATGCGATACCTTTAATGTAGAACCGATTACCGTCGGCAGTGTAGAGGTATCTGCCCGCCCGTGATACGGACTGGATGGCGTGCACGCCAGAAAGAAGGAGGCTGCCCAAGGCAAGGGCAGATGCGAGCATTTGATTGAGTCGTGGAAGGAAAGTGAGATGTTCAAAAGAGCGCGTGTTTGTTTGTTTTTTTTTGGAGCAAGAACTTTTTTTGATCCGAGTCTTATTTAAATCACGGGAGTTGCCGGTGGGGCAAGACGGAATACTTCACTGCTGGCGTTGACATTGACATATAATGTGACCGACAGTCTTCAATGAAAGGGAATTTAAATCCAGAAAGCAACGACGCATAAATTGCACAATAAGTACACACGGTAGTGCGGCATGGTTCGCCATTAAACAGACATTGCTTTAGATGAGTGGAAGATTAAGGCTGTACAAATGCGGCAGATAGGGGAATGTAAGAAAGAAAAGGGGGCAAGACAAATGGCAACGTTCTGAAAGCAAGATCAAGTAATAGCTACGGGTTTGGAATGTGTATGCCGGACCAGAGTACAAGTGCGCGAGATGATATGATCGAGGTCGGCCGATGCCCATAGATGAAAGGGTACTCCAGGGAGACGAGGAGGCCAGCAACAAGCAAATGGAGGTATCGGGCGTCGAACGCAAGCGAGATAGAATATACATAGAAATATGACATTAACGATCGGCTGGAAGGTTGCAGGATCAATGATAACGCGGCGGACGAAACCCTTCGTTTACATTCCGTATCCATAGCCCTGGTAGGGATCGTTTAATGATCCGGCGAGTGCAACGTTGCCAAAGCTCACGTTAGCGTACGCCGACACACCAGAATAGCCAGCAGCGGCGTGGGTATGTGGGGGTGTCAAGCTGGCATTATGAGGCGAGTTGGTCTGCAAAACATATCCGTCAATAGAGCGTGCTTGCAGACCATGCAGTTGAGGAGGCGCCAAGTGCGAGTGGCCATAAGCGGCCTGTCCTTGCATTCCATACAGGTTCGCCTGAGATCCATACATCTCTGCGATCGGGCCGCTCGGGTGAATGTTCTGCGGCAGGTGGCGCCCAGCAACGGAAGGATGACCCAAGCCGAGCGCCTGGCCGTTCATGATCATTTGATGTCCATGGTATCCGCCGTTGTAAGTATCCACATGCTCGCGTTGCAGCTTGTTCTGAATGCGTTTACCGTAAGGAGTGTTGCGGATAAGCGGGAGGACTGGTCGGATACCCTCGACAAGGAGAGCTCGTTGGTTTGGCTCCGCATAATCGAGTGCAGTCTAGGCCTCATCAGTAATCGTTATTGCAATAGAAATAAGCACCGACTTGAACACAGTAGTTGCCATACGAATCCCGCAACAACTTTTCCAGGCGAGAACGGTTAAGTAACTCTTCGATAAGCATTTTTCTAGTGCTATGTTCGGCCACACGAACGCACTGTACGACAAACTTAGAAATGGGTAGCCAAGCACGACAACGTGGCTGACCTTCTCGATGACATTGGAACTGAACTTCTGAACAGAAAGCGCACACACGTTCCCTGCAAACTGACGAATCACAGCATCGCTGAATCGGTTGTCGTTCAGGTCCAAAATATACTGTACGACCTAATAACCGAGAATAAAGTTCACAACTTGACAACACATGTTTCGTAACACTCACGTAGTTTCCATAAGGGTCCTGAACCAGCGTGAGAGCATTGTAAGTGATCTCATTCACGAGCTGAACACGCTGATGATCAGAAGCGTGATCAATGCATCGCTGTAAAACGCAACATCCGTGGCGGTGAGTTGCGACTTCAACACAATTAGCAGCCACAGCATTGTAGATGAACTGCGAGCAAGAAACGTAAGAACAGGGACGGTCTTGATGAAAGTGCCACAAGTACCTGGTTGTCCTCAGGGGCGAGCTTGTTGAGACACTTCTGAATGACATGGTTGCCATTGAGGTCTTTGATAAGAACCACAACATGAAGGCTCAACGCGACAATGATGGAGTGGATCTGAATATTGTATGTTTGATCAGTCTGAACTCTCCCGTAAGTCTGGAAGAGAAAAAAAGGAATGGATCAGACTTACCTGTCGTCTAGTGGACAGGAAATCAATCATTTTCTGTACGGCGCGAGTGCCATGCATGTTCAGCGATATGTTGACCAGGTCTTGCGCCACCGATTCGCATATCACGTTCCGTTGTTCGTCGGTGGAATATTCCAAGAGCTTTTGGCACAAATAGTTACCAAATGGATCTTCGCCGAATAAGTATGGCAGTTGACGTAAAACATTCGATCACCCACCTGTCATCAGATCGGCAAAATGACCGAAGGTTTCACGAAAGATCATATCACGATGCTCTGCAACACCCTCTTCGAGCTTCTTTTGAAGATACCGACAACCGTGCTGATCCTTGCACAATGCAGGAATTTCACCCTGCAAGTCTTCAATGCGGGTACCCGCAAACCGGTTAACTAGTGAAAAAAATTGACCCGAGGTGCCTAGATCAGTTAAAATCAGGAACTTACGATCCATATCACCGCGTTTGTGCTTGGCACCGTGAAGACCATTCATCTTGCCGTCAGATCCACCACCACCACCGCCCCTCCCAAGACCATAACGAGAACCGTTGTGATGGTAAAGCGCAGTCGAACCACTCGTACCGTTGCCTGCGGAACCGTTCCGCCCCGCCGCCGCCGCGTCAAAGTTGTAAGCGCCGTAGCGAGAACTGTCTGTCTGACCGGCGAGGCCATACACCGAGTCAGCACCGTACTGCTGTGAGAATGATAAGAAACCTTGGAATCAGCAAACAGCGAGTGATCAAAATACCTCGAACGACAAGCCAGAATCACTGAATTGACCCGATGGCAGCCGGGATAACGACGGCTGAATCTCGTTCTTCGCGGGCTCATCGAAATGATGGTTGCCTTGCGACGACAGTCGGCCACTCAGGTTTTGGCCTTCCGGAGTACGCGGTGTGCCCGGTGTTTGCAACAGATGATTACTACCATTGGTGACGGACAAAGGCGTAGCAGGGACAGATCGTGTCGCAGAGCCTAAACCGTCAAGTCCACCTGAGGGAGAGCTGCGACGAGAAATCGGTGGACCAGCTGAATGAAGATTCATCTGCGAGTGTCCCATGTGAGGTGTGGAAGTCCCCGAGACTGTGCCAGCAAGGTTCCCATTAAGATCCATCGAAGAGGTCAACGCTATGGTCGGATTCGTCACAGTGCGACGATCGTTCCTGGAACTCAAGCCGTCTGGGCCACGGGGATTGCTCACGAACTGTGGCCATTCCGACGGTTTTTCACCTCGAGCTGCAAAAGAGTTACGCGGAGAGGTCTGCGGACGGTGGGCGAGATCCAATGCGGCAGAGGACGTCGAAATCTGAAAAAATTAAAATTAAAAAAAGGCTACACGACGCTTGAATGTGAAACGTACCTTGTTCGCAAAGGATGTGAACTTGTCATTATCCGACGTCGGGAGATTCCTCATGGCATCTTTATCACATGAGACATGACGAAACTAAAAATGGTACAGTTCAAACTCACTGTGCATCTCCTGGTCCAACTGCTCGTCGAGCATCATGCCAACATTGTACTGTTGACCGAGATGCGCATGGTCGTCGTCGTCGTACCGGCCTCTAGCCATCGCAATTGCGCCAGGGCTTGGCGTGGCACGGTTAGATCTTTCACCAGAGAGCGCCATCCCTCGGAAATGCTCCATCAAGTCTTCGTCGTTGCTACTCGTGGAAGTACGACGACTAGCCGGCATGCTCTTGGCACCAGCACGGTTATATTGCCCGTTGACGACGACGTGAGCATGCCCAAGCTCGGGGGAGAGATCGACCGAGGGTGCGTAAGCAACAGACTTGCGCTTGTCGGCAACGGCTGAACCGACGGCTTTGGAGAGAACGTCCACGTCGACAGAAGAGTGGGAGAGGGCAGACTTGATGAAGTTGTCCCCGTGCAAGACCGCATTGACCCGGGGTGGGGTGGTCGGAGCCGAGACGGCTATGCCAACGGGGTCGTAGGGAATGCTGAGCAGCTCTTGCGCTTGCTGCTGCTCCAAAACCCGCATCTGATCTTCGAACATCTTCCGCTGTATGACGCGCTGACGTTCGTGTTCCAAACGTTTCAGCTCGACGCGCTTCGCGAGGAATGACGATGAGATGAGGAGAAGGGGGTGTGGGGTAGGTAAGAAAGAGACTTACAGCTGACATGTCAGGCATGTTAGTACCCAGCCTCGCAGCCTGATGCGAACGGTTCTAATTCAGAGACGGGCGCTTTCACGGAAGGGGACATACCGAGTCTGCGAGGTCGAGGAAAGCAGGCGGGCTCTGCTTTCTCCCGTCCGAGTTACGATTATCGGCAGAAGCAGTAATGTTTTCAGTAGTGTTCATCTCGAATAGTAAAGTGGAGGACGACTTTTCTTCCGGAAGAAGTAGGAGACAGAAAACAAATTGAACGAAGAAACGAGATTAGGAAACAGTAATGCTAAACTGTTGCACAGTGGTAATCCTGCGAGGGGGAGATGCGAATGAGAAGGGAGACGCGAAGCGTGCCATGGCGAACCGACCTTGAAGCCAATTTTGAGCCGTTCTAGAATGAAGTGATGATACAATGCGGCCGAGGAGGGCTAATGAGGGATGAGTCAAGTAGGACACCGAAGTACGAGGAGGAGGACATACCTTTTCAAGTTGTCCAGGGTTTTTTTGCAGCACAATGCAAGAGAGGACGGCTGGAGATGTCGAGCAGCTGGGACCAGCGAATTTAAGGCACTTCGGTAGCGCGTGGGGATCAAAAAAGGCCCTTTTTTTTCTTTCTTTTTTTTCAAAGTCCGCATCTTGAGATATGTCTCTCTCCATGCAAATGAAACAGAAATTTCGACATAACTTGCAATCAGTTACTACCTGACTACCGTAGTAGTACTTGGGTAGCGCCGCGCGTCGCCGGCAGAAACCTTGTTTGTCTGGTTGAGCGTGAATTCGAAAAGTTAATACATTGGAACGTGAAGTACATATAATCACGTAGTATAACATACAGTTGAACATAAGAGGAAAATATGTATCGTCAGCATAACTTCATCGCTTCACTTCAGCATGATGAAGACCCAAGGAGAGCGTTCTTTGGACGGCGCTCCGTGTGCTACGAGGAGAGGGTAGTAGTAGGCTGAGGCTGAGAGTGGGCGGGCGGAGCGCAAAGCGCTCTTCGGCCTGGGACGGGAGCCCGAGTTGCCGGGTATGGTGAGCTGTGAGGGTGGGAACACCTCGCAGGTGCGTGTACCCGACAGTCGGGATTGCGCGCTCCGGACCCTAGGGGGTTGAGCTGCGAGAAGCCCTAATGGGAAATGGAGGCAAGGTGTGGTGGGTGAGTGTGCTGAAACGGGCTCGGACGAGCGCTGGCGACGTGGTGGAGGCACTGGAGGCGAGAGAGGAAGCGCGGAAGCGGTGCCTCTCGCTTGTGTCGCTTGTCCGAAGTCTTTGGACTGCGCTCCGTGTGCTACAAGGAGAGGGTGGTGGTAGGCTAAGGCTGAGAGTGGGCGGGCGGAGCGCAAAGCGCTCTCCGGCCCGGGACGGGAGCCCGAGTTGCCAGGTATGGTGAGCTGCTCCCCAACGGACCCCAAGAGGTAGGAGTGACCGACGACGCAAAAAGCGAAGCGGAATCCCCGGCAAGTAGGAGGAGGGAAGTGGAAGTGACAGGCGTGGTGCCCGTGTACCTGTGCGCGGCAGCCCCAACAGTTGCCAGTTAGGCCGAGCAGTTAGCACCCTGGTGTTAGGTGCACAGCAGCCTCGACCTGAGAGCGTCAGGGAGGGAGCCTGAGAGCATGGAGCTGGGCACTGAGGGCTCGCCGGCTAGCTCGGTATATGAGGGGCAGCTGACCGGGCGTGGCGCCCCGGCATCAGGTGCGCACCAGCGTCAGGGAGGGTGGGACTGGGAGTGCTGAGCGCACGGCAGCCATGGTTGGAGCCAGTCGTCAGGCCCATTGGGTGCGGTGCGCGAGTGGCTTTGAGGGCTTGAGACTGGATGTACTCCCTCCGCTGTGCGTCCTTCATGTTCAAGAATCCCTTCAACGCGCGCACTTCATTCGCAGCTAGCAGTCTTACGCCCTGCTCCCGGCCGTCACTCCGCGCCCGCTCATAATACGTTTACCATTCGAGCACTTCGTCGGACTTGACCACGGCAGACTGGCGAAGAGTCTCGACGAGGGTGAGGAGGTCGAGCAAGTTGGGGATTTGTCCAGTAATAAAGGTCGGCAAAAGGATGTTGCGGACGCAGCAAGACTTGAATACGAGACGCGTCTTGGGGAGGAAGTGCGTCGTTGAGATCTGTCGCATTAGGATGGCGAATGTCAGTGACAAGGGAGGACTGCAGTAGTGGGTGAACTGAACTGTAGATGTCTTGGTGGGCTTCGACGTCGTAGGGTTCGTTGAAGTCGATTAGCGATGTTCGTTTCTTGAGCTCGTCCATTATAATTTGTACCTCGAGTTGTGCGAACATTTTGGTGGTTCAGAAAAAGTTGCTACAATTGTCACCACAAAATGTGGACTCATCAACTGTTCGGCGAAAGCTTGTTGATCATTCGAACACTTCAAGTTGTACAGTACATAAAATGATTATACGGAAACATGCAACGACCTGTGATCACAGCCGCATCTTAGTTTCCCACGAGTGATGAAATTTCGAGGACAGCACAGCCGCTAATTTGAACTGGAGTGACCTTGATAAACAAGGTAATGCACCGCCCAAATTCCTTCAACCTCGCGAGCTGACCTGCTCATGCTACGTCGCTCACATTGAGTTCACGCAGAGCGAAATCCTGCAAAACATAACGTGACACTTCCGATCGGAAAGGCGTCGAGTCCAGTCCAGTCATTAACCTTATCAGCGACATTCTGGTTCTAGAAACGCGCCGAATCGAATATGCCGGAATAAACAGAAAATAACCTTATAAATTTATTGCCAACAATCATCGAAACCTTCGGAGCTCGTTGTTGCTCGCACCGCCGGGACGCTGTTCACCACTTTCGTCCACGAATATAAACGAGACATACGATGCAAAGTATGACCTCGTGCGGAAATACTTCCAATCGATAAGTAGGCAGCCTCGTCAAGTCTCACTCACAAGAACAAACTGCTCAATTGGCACTTATGTAACTTGGATGGATTTTTTATTGAGGCTCCTTCAAACCGTTCATGATATGGTAATCACGTACATCGTGCACACCGTTTTCTTGGTCGAACATAGTAAGATTCTTTCACTCATTGGGTCAACGATAGAGTTTGATAGTACTGATCGTGCACATAATAGTGTTTGTTAGGAGGGGACTGGCGCTACGATTTTGCATTCTGCAAGCGATGATCAATTGATCCACGATTACTTGGCCCTGTATTCGCCTTCATTCACTAATGCCACTGACTACACGTCTTGCTCCAACGATAACTAATGATACATATAGCAGCCATTTTTTGTCCAATCAAATTCAAGAGTTCGGAACGCATACGCAAAAGCTCGCTGTACTCCATGCCACCTCACTCACTCTCGTTGGAGTCCGAGTCGTCGTCCCCATCACCCTCCAATCTATAGTCGCCCAGCACGGTTCCAAAAAGATCTTCAAACGATAGAAAAGATGAACTTTTGGCGCATTGTCGCTTTTTCTTGTTCAAGTACCTATGGTGATCCCCGTGGTCGGCCTCAACGTACTTCACGCCTTCCGAGAAGAGAGGTTGGTAGTGATGGGGGTACTTCATCCGAGTTCGCTTGCACTCGTTGTCAGGACCTAGATCGCAACGGAGGACGTTAACACCATTGTACTGTCCTTCGATCGCAGACGCGTCAGTCGTGTGCCACCCCACGAAGCAGGCGGATGGTTGCGAAGGATAGCCTGACTTCGGGCGATCGCCCAAAACTGACCTACCACCGCAACATGTTGACCACAAGTTGCGGACCACCTCGTCTGCGGAATTCTCCTGATCCCAGGAATCATCATAGATGTGCGGTACCGTGCACGCTTGTGGGTGGTTGATTGTGTATGTCCTGTGACAGCGGACGCAGTGTTTGGGTTCACACGCAGTTCCGTGACAGCAGCAGCCACCACAGTGACAGGTACAAGAGCCCGATGCAGGAGTCGGGGATGGGGTCCTTGGTATTGACTCGATTTCCGAGTCGCACGAATTCTCTGACGATGCAGAGGGCGTTCTCGAGCGAGGAGATGCGCCAGGCGAATTAGCCCCTTTCTGCGGACTGTCGTTTGTTTCGCATTTTTCCTGCGACTCGATTTTGGGCTTCTTGGCCGGAGGCGAAGAAAGGTTTGAATTATAATCCTGAATTACTATGAGACAATAGAAAGAAAGAAAGATCGTAAGCACCTACAGCGTCGGAGGTCTTTCGCGATGACATTTGACGACCAAGAAGCTAATGCTCCTAAAACATGATAGGGGCACTTGATATATACAGACGTTCGCTACAAAAGAGGAAATACTTTCCCATCCGCGTGTGCGTCGGAAGGTTGTTTGGCAGGGTCGTATACTACTACTTTACATCACGCACGACGACGACGATGTCCGGAGAGGCTCTATGTTACACGGTCGTATTTGAAGATGCCGTGGAGACGCCCTCGACGCAGGAGCTCCGGTCAACGCTCGAGAAGGGCTCCGACGACGACAAGGTTGACACGTTGCGCAGAATCATCGTCGCGACTATCAATGGCAATCCTCAGGTGGGCATCCATGCATTCGTCCGCCCGTATGGGAGATCACAAATTGATGCGACCTCTCTAATAGCCGACGCTGTTGATGCCCATCATCCAGTACATCATGCCCTCGAAGCACAAGCAGCTCAAGAAGCTGCTTCATTTTTATTGGGAGGTCTGTCCAAAGTACGACGAGAATGGAAAGCTGAAGCAGGAGATGATTCTCGTCGTGTGCGTGTCTCTCCTTTTCTGCCCCCCTTCCGAAATTTCTTCTCACTCCAACCTTCCAGTAACGCCATCCGTAACGATCTCGTGCGTCCCTTTCTGCTGGAAATCGTCCAAAGACTAATGCGTGTGTTTGCCAGCAACATCCAAACGAATATATCCGCGGCGCAACTCTCCGCTTCCTCCAAAAAATTTCCAAAGACGTCGAACTCCTTGAGCCTCTCATCCCCACTCTCCGCGCTAACCTTGAACACCGCCATTCCTATGTCCGCAAAGCTGCCGTCTTCGCTCTCTACACAGTCCATCGCGAACATGAATCCCTCGTCCCTGACGCTGCGGAACTGATGCAGACCTTCCTTGCCGCTGAATCCGACGCCACATGCAAGCGTAATGCGTTCGTGTTTCTCGCGAACGTAGCAATGAATAAGGCGGCGGAGTGGTTGAGAAGCGTTTGGGATGGAGTTGCCTCGATGGACGATGGGCTACAGATGGCCATCATCGAGGTCGCCCGGATGGACTGTATGAATGATACCACCCATAAAGTGAGTGGTGCTTGCGCATCCCATCGTCTTCGTACGCTAAACGCCTCCGATGGCGAGCAGCCCCGATACATTCGTTGCATGTTCGAGCTGTTGAACTCGTCGTCGCACGCTGTCAAGTATGAAGCTGCAACCACGCTCACTACACTCACACAAAACCCCGCTGCTGTCAAAGGTGAGTTCTCCTCCTAGCCTATCCTAAACACTGTATGGAAATCGCATGCTATTAGCCGCAGCGTCATGTTTCGTGAACCTGGTTATCAAGGAATCCGACAACAATGTCAAGCTCATCGTTCTCGACAGACTGGACGCGCTGCGTTCAAGGCATGGAGCTGTATTGTACGGACTCATCATGGACGTACTGCAAGTTCTATCCAGGCAAGTCTGATTTTACCAACCCGTGCGTTGCCTCAACCTACGAAATAGTGCCGACATGGAAGTACGCCGGAAAGCGATGTCCATCGTGTTGCGCATGACCTCTGCTCGCAACGTCGAAGAAGTCGTGTTGTTCCTTAAGAAGCAGCTTCAGCGAACACAGGAACACGATTACGACAAGGTTCTGACCGTCGATCTCAGAATGTGATCCTTAATGCTGATCGTTGCGTTGGTACATAGGCGCCGGAGTACCGGCAACTTTTGATCCAAAGCATTCATGTCATGGCGGTCAAATTTTCGGAAGTAGCGGCTAGTGTGGTGCATGCGTTGATGGATTTCCTCGGAGACTCCAACAACCCTTCTGCCATGGATGTCGTCCTGTTCGTCCGAGAAGTCGTCGAAAAGTTCCCTTCCCTACGCCCTGCAATTACCGAAAAATTGACGGCCACAGTTGGTAGCATAAAGAGCGGGAAGGTGTTCAGGGGCGTCCTTTGGATATTGGGAGAGTACGTGGAGGGTGTGAGCGATATCGAACAGGCGATGGTCGAGGTTCGAGGCGTACTCGGTGAGATTCCGATCTTGGCAGCCGAGATAAGGGAAGCGGAGGGAAATGTCGAGGACGGCGCTGAAGATAGCGCTACCACTGGACAGACTGGGGCTACGAGACCGAAAGTGCTGGCCGATGGAACGTATGCGACGGAAACGGCGTACACGACGTCTTCTACGCCATCGAACACTTCCACCGGCAAGCCAAAACCCCCGCTCAGAGGTATGCTTGTCGAATGACTCGAGTTGGTGGATAACGATGATCGATCTTGTTCTCTTAGCATTGATTTTGGGGGGTGATTTCTTCACGGGTGCTGTTCTCGCGGCTGCTTTGACGAAACTCGTCCTGCGATATGATGAGTCGAGCCAGGATCACGTCAGAGCGAATGCTCTACGCGCAGAGGTGAAAACTGACTTCTTTCAAGTTCCCCACTGTCTCACACTACCCAACTCTGTTTAGGTAATGCTCATCATGACATCTATCATCCGTGTCGGTCAATCGAAATTTGTTACCGTCCCGATCGACGAGGATTCCAACGAGCGCATTTTGACCTGCATCCAAACTTTGAGTGAACTGAGAGAGCACAGCGAAGTTAACGACATGTTCCTCAGGGATACTCGGGTAGCATACGGCAAGATGTTAGATGCTCAGGAGGTGCGCACCGCTTAACCCGTTGTGAAGCTCGAGTTCAAAGGACTGACAATAACGAGCAGAAGCTTGTAGCAGAAAAAAAGAAAGAGACTGAAAGCACCAAGGAATCCATCGTGCAAGTCGATGACCTGCTGAACTTCCGCCAGTTCTCGAAGAAGACAGCAGACGATGCGATAAACGTAGGTTTGGATCTCATTTCTCTATTCATTGTCTCTCAATGTCTTGGAAGTACGCGGACGATCTGGGCAAAGCTACCGGTGCTGCCGAGGTACATGAAGATTTCATCTCCAACTTGAGCAGAATATCGCAGCTTACTGGTAAGAAGGTCGATTCGTATCCGAATTTAGCGTTCATAGGTTTTTATTAGGGTTCTCTGACCCGATATACGCCGAGGCGTATGTCAAAATGCATGGCTTCGACATTCTCCTGGGTGGGTGATACGATTTCCTGTGGTGGGAACAGTCTAATAGATAACACTCGTTCAGACGTCCTTTTGGTGAATCAAACACCCAATACATTGCAAAACCTATGCCTTGACTTTGCTACCTTGGGAGATCTTAAACTTGTTGAGCGGCCCGCAGTTTATACGATCGCTCCCCATGGTTTCCAGAGCATCAAGGCTACTATCAAGGTCGCCTCGACTGAAACGGGTGTCATCTTTGGCAGCATACTTTGGGAAGGTCCCGGTCTTGCGGAAACTTGTGTTATCTTGAATGACATACACATCGACATAATGGATTACATCAAACCCGCTTACTGCAACGAGGCTCAGGTGATTCTAACGCTTTTCCTTGCAAGCTAGAATAAGCATGCTAACCACCCATGTTTATAGTTCCGGAGCATGTGGACGGAATTTGAGTGGGAAAACCGGGTCAATGTGTCGACGAACATGTCGTATGTGTTTCCCTCACGCTACTGACCTCATTCCCCTCCCCCTTGGGGAACGCGTCCTGATCATATGTATTTCCATTTTCTGACATGCGATTGCTTTTTGTTTCCTTTCAGTGATCCACGCGACTATCTCAAACACGTCATGAAGTCGACCAACATGTCGTGCTTGACCCCCGAGGGAGCCGTGTCGGGCGAATGTGATTTCCTCACTGCCAACATGTATGCAAGGAGCTTGTTCGGTCAGTCATATCTTTCCTTTTGTATACGAATACGTGCATATATGCGCTCACCTTTTTGATTGATGGGTCGACGTTTGCAGGAGAGGACGCGCTCGCGAACCTGAGCATCGAACGAACGGAGGCGGGCACGATCGCAGGGCACGTCCGAATCCGGAGCAAGACGCAGGGGATCGCGCTCTCACTTGGCGATCGGATCACTATGTGTGAGTAGTTGTTGTTTTGTGGTCTGGTTCGTCTAAAAATCGATCGACTTTTTTTTGGTGTGCAGCTCAAAAGGATAACAACAAGCCACTAATATAGTCGGGTGAGCCGAGCTGACGGTGATTGTGTGTGCGCGTCTGGTAGGACTCGTGCACGCGACTGATTCTGTCTGCGGTTTTTCTGTCGTTTGCTCAGGACGCGTTCGACGGTACCTCCATTTTGCCTACCCCTTGCCCTTGTCTTTATAGTGTCGTATAGAGTGTTGGAAAAGAGAAAAAATCACTTCGTTGCCACCGGTGTGCAGATCACGAACCCTCTCTTCATTCCAGACCGTCTGGTCTTTTTTCCGGAGGTCGTGGAATTAGGCCCATGACTACTGATCTGATGTTCGCCAGGACGCCATATTACCCTCTGCCATAGAGAGCACACAGGTTCACGATGCACATGTTTGTGTCACATGGCATTGAAGAATGGGACCACGAATTTTCCAACATTCCGCCTCTGCTAATATGGTAGGAAGGGCAGCTCCATTGAGCTTTCATGTCACAAGTTACAGTATCGATAAGCAAATCCGATTGGACCGACTCTCCGATTTTGAAGGGCCTCGTGAACTACTCGCCCGCAGTCTGGCCAATATCGAATTTACGATACCTCCGCTGAAGAATCAGTGATGCAGATTGCGTGGCCGGGAAGAGGATGTCGTCGTATGTTCGGAGTATCTCCATCGTATGCTTCGAACCTGAAAGTATACCTTGATATAGAACCACTCGTCTACGACTACTGGACCCTGATCATGCGCAAGCCCACTGATCACCTGATCCGAGTGCAGCCGCTCAAGTGTGCCCTCAGGCATACCCAGTCTGTCGTTGAAGACGCGGGTCATTGCGTTGTTGCCAACTTCCAGTGACTGGCGGAGGAATAAGCGGACGACAGTCACCATCGCTGTCATTGCCGAAACTGGGTATGTCTTATGTACAACCTTGTGAGTGCCGGCGCGTCGTCCTCGGAGACGTCGAGGAACTCTCCAGTGTCAAGTTGGCTAAACCGCACAAAACCCCTGCGTTAGGCGAACGACGCTGAAAGCACGCGGGACCCAGTGGAGTCCATCAATATTTGCACCAGCTTTCTTATACCCCGAATCGTCGGTTGGTTACCAGTCAGCGCTTAATCTGAAGTTGAAGGCCAGATGAATGACGATACACACCCGTGCTACCGCCCTTCGTCGCCTTGCTAGAACTAATGGCACGACCTCTGCAACAACGTCGAGCATGCTGTTGACTTCTTTGTCGGCACCATGGTTCTTGAGGCTCACAAAACGATGGTCAAGACGTTATCATGCACCTGTCTTGGATGGTTTTGCCACTTGCACCAGAACTCGATGTCGTCGCAGCCTCCAAGAGACGGTTGACCCCTGCGGTGTCGCCGGCTTTGAGGAGGCTCTTTATTTGCTCGCATTTGAGAGTTGGGATTGGAGGAAAAGTCACGAACAAGCTACGAAAGCTTCCACTGTTGGTGGATGTCGATTGATATTGATATTGACCCTTCTTGAGCACTGATCTTGGATGAGGGGAATGTGCTGAGTCGATCTCCCAATACGTTACATTGCAAAGTATCTGCCTCGACTTTAGATGCTACCTTGGGACCCTGAACATATTGAGGGGCCCGCTGTCTAGCTATCGCTCCGTATGATTCCCAGAGCGGTTACCATTAAGAAGCACGCCGGGGATAAAAAGCATGGCTGTTGTACTGTTATACTTTGGCTGGGTGTACACGTTTGGTAGCCCATCAGCATCAACGCATGATTATTCTTTCCTGATTGAGCAGTGTTCAGCGGCATCCATTCGCAGTCATTCAGAGTTACAAGAAATACAAAAGGGTGTACATGCAAATCATAATTCCAAGTTTCAGTCCACATTGATTACGCCGCTGTGGGGGTGTGCTCGGTACCCCTGCTGGCTGCCCACGTTTCAGGTCCCTAGATGATCATAACCATGTTAGGAAAGGGGAGAAACGGCACGACGATGTTGCGATCTATTCACCTTCCTGTTGTTAATTCTCTGGTACTTGACGCGCCTCGCAAACCACTCGGCAGAAGTCTCGCCTGTATTAAAGTTGCGTTCGGGTCGCCTTTGCACAGCGTCCTCGATCAAAGGACTGTCTTCCACAAGAGCGCGAAGCACCCTCGAGTTTCCCGGACGAGTAAAGAACACAAGAGACCAACGTTCATGTTCAGCTTGGTTGCCAGGAGGCGGCACCACACGGTGGATGTTGGACTGAAGGATACCTCCACTGAAAACCGCGAGGGCGTCACCAACGTTGCAGACCGCGTGGCCAGGAAGAGGCTGTGGGTGTTTATTGTCGTATGTAAGCATCTCCCTGACATGTATACTTCGAAGAATATACCTTGACATAGAACCACTCAGTGTGGCCGGGAGGCATCACCTGCAGTCCTCCAAGCCTGTTGTGCAAAAACGACTAACAAGTCAAGAGTTTCGCAAGATAAGCTTATATAACATGGTGACCTTATGCTTAAAGGCATTCCGGCTCACCAGAGAACCAAAATCCGTGTGAGCGCCTAACGTCGCAGTGTCTGCGACCAACTGTCCAGGCATTGGTGCAACCCTTATTATGCGGGCTTCGCTCCCGCTATGTTCCTCTTCCGAGTGCAACCGCTCAAGGGTACCCTCGGGGAGACCGAGCTTGTTGTTGAAGATCCGGATGATCGTTTTGTTGATATAAAGCGACTTGCGGACGAATGGGGCCACGACAGTCGGTATCGCTACTGTCGCAGGAGCTGGGTACGCTCTGTGCACAACGTTCGGGAACGCCAGTGCGTCGTCCTTGGAGACGTTGAGGAACTCGGTAGCGTCAAGCTGCCTAATTGCACCAACTCCTCCGTTAAGTAATCCGACGACACTGAGGCACGTAATCCGACAGACTCACCCGGTTGCGTCCACCGCGTTCGCACCGGCCATCTTATATCTGAATAGCGTGGGTCAGCCAGTCAGCACTTTACGCGAAGCTGAACGCTACATGGATATACACACCCGAACGACCGTCCTTCGTCGCCCTGCTCGAACTTCATTTTATCTTCGAGGGGAAGAGCCATGACCTCTGAGCCGACGTCGAACATACTGTTGACTTCCTTATCGGCGCCATGGTTCTTCAGGCTGATAAGAATGATGATGATGTTATGCTATCATGTACCAGTCTGAGGAATCTCGATACTTACTACCAGAACCCGATGGATGTCGCAGCCTCCCAGAGACGGTCGATCTCGGTGGAGTCTCCGGCGTTGAGCAGGTTGAAGTCGATGACCAACAGCGGGTGAGTACGAACATTGGTTGGGAAAGGGGGTAAAGTGGTTCCAGGCATCGTTTCGAACTTGAAATGACCTCCTCGATACGATGGGTTTCAGCGTCAGGAGTAACGTCGCTCTTGCAGTGGACACGGCTCACCTGAAGTACTGTTACTGGCAATAAGTACTTGATAAAAACGCGTGGAGGCTCGGCAGCTCGTCGGCGTTGTTTATATACAGTACATATCAGTGGGAACTCACTTCACCACACCTCATTCAACTTTCTTGCGGGACATTCTTAGACCAGTGGCCGCAAATGAGACTGCATCATTCCTTTTCTCGTTGGTCAAATTAGTTGAACCTTGGGCCGGGTGGGTAATTACCGTCATGAGATTCCAGTGCCAAACAGGTCCGAGTCCAATTTGTCAAAAGGAAATTCAGAGGCCATCTGGGAAATGGCTTTTCCGAACATCCGAACGGCCGTGTGTCCAGCCACACCGTCACATGTCATCACATGACCCAAACAACGTTCAGGCGGAGCTCAAACTCCTCCCGCCCTCCCGCCCTGCGCCGCCCATTTCCCACGGCGGTGAATCGCCACGCTGTCACGTCTCACCGTCACACGACTCACACCGCACTGCCACGCCCCGACACTTTTGTCAGCCGCATGCTTACTATATCAGATGGCACTCTGTAGCTGCTTCGATCGATCGCCATCGTCATCGCCAGTACCTGGCCAGTCAAACCGTTTGGCATTTCTCTCTGCTCGCCACAGGAATGTTCGCCATCGGCGGGCACCACCATGACGCAGAACACATAAAAGGAGGGATCCCGTCCATTCCACTTTGTCCACTTTTTCCTCTCATTCACGCCCTCTCATCCATCTGTCCATCGCTGTCTCACCCCTCCCTCTCAATGTATGTCATTCTTCTTCGTCTCTCAACTTGGTATGTGGTGGTTGTCCCGCCATTCAACGTTCGACGCTGATCAACCTTTACAGTCTCCTCACTCTCGCTCACGCTCCTTTCGTCTATGGTTTTATCTCCATTGACAGAATCATGCCCTTCATCCCGCCTCCTTACGCTCCTCACCGGCGATGCACTCAGTGCGGTGCTGATGCTCCGCTACGCCTTGTTGGTGCCAGCAATCTCATAAACGCGGGTCGACCGTACTACTCGGTAAGCCTCGTCTCCCTTCTGCCGTGAAATATCCTCAGGCTTGCTCACTACACATACCTCCAGTGCGTGCAATGTCGCAATCCAGGTTGGTTCCGTTGGGCCGACGGTTTGGGTTCGCGACGAAACACGCCAACGACATCGCCCGCCTCCGAGCAGGGTGAGTGATAAGATTCAAGTTGATACTAGTAGATCTTTGCTCTGACGAGCCTCTTGTGTGACAGGGAGCTTCCAGCCGTCTGTGCCAGTGAACCCGCAGCCCTTGGTGGTCCCACAGCGCAAAAGTGCCAATGGGAAATCTCAGACGGATGAACATTGCCGTTACACCGAATGTACGGTCATCAGGGTGGGCCGTCAATGTCAGCGACGGATGTGTCGTAAGCATTGTCGCGTTTCTGGAGGCTGCGCGGCTGGCGGGCACACTAGCACTTCTGCTCACCCAAGCCCTCACCCGGGCCCGTCATTTCCTTCCAGTTCGTCAATGTCTAACATCGACCCTTCCCTACGTCCTCCGGGCCCTCCCTCCGCTGCCGCTTCTGCTCACCCCAGGCAAAGCCCTCGCCCGTCATTTCCTTCAAGTTCGTCAATGTCTAACATTGACCCTTCCCTATGTCCTCCGGGCCCTCCCTCCGCTGCCGCTTCCTCCGCCTTGAATTCCAGCGTTGATTCTTCGCTCTCCCGGGCACTGCCTCCGCCCGCTACCTCCTCCGCCGACGAGTCCTCCTCCGAGTCCATCATGGCCTCTTCCTCTTCCATTGATGCGACTACCACTTCGTCTACTTCAATGTCCAGTGTTGTCTCTTCCCATGAGTCTTCTTTAGGTGTCCGTCACGGTGTCCAGATGGCTGACCCGTCAATCAAGCCTCGTCACACCTCACAGATGCGGCCAATATTTGTAGAACACGTCGCCAATGTTCATGAGAGGGCCGAGCAAAAACGTCAGCGTGACCAGGCATCAATCCTGCAGAAGAAAAGGATGCGCGAGCGTGTTATCGCGTTGAGCTTTTTTGAGGTATGAACCACGTACTCCGAGTCCGTTGTCGATGCCACTGCTGACCGCACTGCCAACAGAATGACACAGCGCCGATCATCATGAACTATCAAGACGGGTTCGAATACCCGTTCTTCAAGCTTACGTGCTCAGTGCTCGTCGACCTTCAGCTCGTTCGGCCAGAGGACTGTACTACGGCGGCACCACCTGTCATCCACTATTTTGATCCAGACTTTGACACCTGGGTCGGGATGAAGCTGGATAGCGTCATCGAGGTACTCAAACCCTCGCAGAAGCTTTTCTTCAAGGGTACAAACATCACCTCGTATCCCGACTTTGACCGCCACTTCGGTTCAGCTGCTGTGCCATCCACCGAGCCGAATCTCCGCGTAGCACTCTCACAAGAACGTAAATATGTCAAGCACACTCAGACTATGATGAAGGCACGAGAGCTGGATGCCCTGGACGAGCTGTTGGAGTTCTCGGAGGAAGATGATGTGTCGACCCTGTTCCCTTCCCCGCAGAAACGCCGGACTCGGACACGCTCTAATCAGCCCCAGCCGCCATCCCAAAAACCACGCCTTAATGATGATGTTATCTCGCTCAACGACTCGGATGACAATAGCGCGGCTGTCTCGGATGATGACGGCGCTCCCACAACATCGCCCAAGGCTCGCCTGGTACCTGGTGTTGATGCGGAGCAGGCCAAATTTCCTTCGAGCTTTTATACAATTGACGTCTATAGTAGCTTCTCGTTCAAGCCAAGGGGTCCGCTCACGGTAGAGAAACAGTTCGTACGGTTTTTTGGAACAGCATGGAAGTCGTCGACGTACTACGACCACAAGGCAAGGTGGTATAATGCACCGCGCGCCGCGAGGGACAACGCGGTGGCTGCGGGCTACTCAAACGACGGACGCTACATTGCATTTTTGAATGCACATCCTCCCAAGGATGCCGAGGCCAAGGCAGCAAAGCGGAAGCTGCGGGCAGCACAGTGTAACTAGTAGATAATCGATTTGTATATTGTAAAGCACGACTATTGTAAAGCACGACTATTGTAAAGCACGACTATTGTAAAGCATGACTATTTGCCAGAATCCGCCGGACGCTGGTGCACTCCACCATCGCACGTCAGCAGACTCCCATCATGATGCCAGTGTCGTCGTCGTCGCACACTCGCGGACGCCGGTGGACTCTGGCGGACGCCATCATGACACTCGCGCAGACTCGCTCGTCGTTGCACGGTCACTCGCGGACGCCGGCGGACTCTGGTGGACGCTACTATAGTACACCGTTCGTCGTTGCACGGTCACTGGCGGACTCCGCCAGACTCTGGTGGACGCTATACACCCACTGGCAGGCTCCCATGTCGTTGTCGCACGCCCGCGGTCGCTGGCGGACTCCGGCGGACTTGTGTCTCAGTGTGGGGAATGACATGTTGTATTTATTGATGCTCAATGTAATGGATGGTGGAGTACAAATCAAAGAATAAAACGAGTGAGCCGGGAATGATTACTACACCCTGACACCTGGGGGACAGCTTGCCTTCTGCATAAACACAGACCACATCCCTTGATCCGATTGCCCGCACTCGATATATTGTGCGTGCAAGCATCGGTTCTCCTTGTACTACTGCCAGATGCGTCGGGTCCGTTGGAACGTCTTTGAGGCATATGGAATGCCGAAGAACTGGGTGAACAGTGGAGCGGTGCGATCTGTGTTTTCGGGAAGGGATGCGAGACGGGAATTGGTCTGTTTAGCCAGGCGTGTGCTTATGTTACATGTAGTGTAGGACAGATGATGTACTTGTACAAACCGATTGTATAAAAGAATGCTTGACCTAGAATGAATGTGCTACTACGAGTGAGATAAGGAGAGTAATTCCCTACAATGTCCCCATTCGCCTCTCGCCTTTAATTTCCTGATGAAGGAACATTGACCAGCGGCCATGCTCTGCTTGCCCATATCCAACGTAGCGTTCACGCACTGACGAGCTGACGCTCATCCAGTGACGACGGTGATCGTAGAACGTAGACTTGACAAACTTGACGTGAAAACAATCCCAAAAGATCTTTTCTACAGGACGCAGCCTGTTTGACTCGAAGCGACATCTCTTGAAGCCTCTATCCATCTCATGTGCGTAGAAATCAAACGGCCACATTCGCCCTGAATTGGATGACTCGGAGGACGACGAAAGCGACGCTGAAGCGTTGGAGGAAGTGGCACGGTAGCGAGTCATCAGCCTGAGGTGTTCACGGCGTACTTGCAATGGCTGAAGTTGTTGGCGTTTTCGTCCATCTCTAATAGCAGGAGAGGTGGGCAGATGCTTATGTTGCCGGGAAGGAGGCGATGACAGGGATGGAGGTGGTGACGGGGATGACGGAGTAGAATCAGTGAAGCTGGTGGCCCACCGCAAGCTTTCGCATCCCTCCTCGCCCAGACCACACTGTATTCACATTGAATTGGTGAAAATTGACAAGAGAAAGGTGAAGGGACTTACAAATGTGTACCAACGTCCGAGGTCATTGTCTTGTATCATCCAGCGACGCCAAATCATGTGCTGGGAGCAGCCCAAGCACGTGCGGTCGAAGGGTGGTTTCTCTTGATGAAACGACTCGGAGGAAGTTGAAGAGATTGAACGATCAGGCGGCGGTGGCGAAGGCGGTGGTGAAGGTAGAAGGTTACTGGACACTGCAAGAACATTACTGATACGATCAAAAAAGGGGGCGGCAATAGGCTTACTTTGGACTAGTAGGGGATGAAACAACGAGGGTAGGGGAAGAAACAACGAGGGAACAATGAACTTAGACAATATGATTAGATAATTCAGGTCAATGACATCATTTAGTCCGCCCTCAGGCTTGTGTTGTCTCGCCCTACTACACTGGTCACCGGGCAAGGTGCTCGACGACGGACGGTCGCGTCACCTCTCGGAGCCTCCCTGCCCAGTGAATGTCATGGTAGTGTGCATTGTACCTGAGGCTTCTCATTTCCCACAGCGCATCGCCTCATCCAGTCACATGTCACATGTCACAGCTGACTCCCACTCATCCATCCTCATCACCCTCACCCTGCCAGCCCCCCTGCTCGCACGTAACAGTGACGGTCTTCATCGGCAGCCGTACAGTGGGTCAAGACCAATGTAGCACACTCCAATCGTGCACCCGGCGTGAGTCTCTTACTACTCACTTATTTCCGAAGACGACACCATGTACACACAGACAGATCCATCTACGACGTCCCTGTTGACCCGCACGAAACAATACTGCCTGATGGGCACTTGGGCTGGCACTGGCATCAAAGGTACCATACGACGAGCTACGACACGACAATGACAACAAAACAATGGTAATGACAATAGTGACATAGGGAAGCAATGATGGAGAGACAACGGCGACATGGGCCGACTCCTCAGAGGATGCAACAAAGCGACTGTCAAGGTGGGGAAACGAGGACCACGCCGCAATGTCGACAACGACACGCCGACGTGGCATGTTGATAACACCACGCCACGTCAGCGTGACGATAGCGATGTACAGCGCGCATGCCAACGATGGAGCCTCGGGTCCGCCAGCAGACATGCCAGTGTGCATACGATGACGGAGGAGTCTGCCTGGCAGCAGATGCGAGAGTAGGGCACCGTGACGACAACAGAGGAGTCCGCCGGTGGACGTGGACGTATGGCGACGGAGGAGTCCGCCGGTGGACGCGGACGCAGTATGACGACGGGTGAGTCTGCATGACGACGGAGGAGTGGGCGCGTGGATGTACGATGACGGAGGAGTCCGCCAGTGGACGTGAGGGTATGACGACGGAGGAGTCCGCCGGTGGACGTGGACGAATGACGACGTACGACGACAGGGGAGTCCACATGATGACGGAGGAGTCTGCCGGCGGACGTGGGTGTGTGGACATATGACGACGGGGGAGTCCGTATGATGACGGAGGAGTCTGCCAGCGGACGCGAGAGTAGGGCACGAAGACGGAGGAGTCCGCATGAGTCCGCATGACGATGCAGGAGGACATGGACATCATTGCATAGTACTAGTAGCTAGTATAAACAAAACGACATGATCAATAATTCATCATTTGTAGGCTACCTCGTGTGCACATCTATACTATGGGCCAATTACCAGGACGACGACCTTGTGCATCTAGTTTCGCCCGCGTGACCCGATTGCGACGCAAGATCATTTGATCCAGAAAGAAATCGTACTTATCTACTAGCATTTCTCTGCAGATCGCGTGATAACCACCAATCCATACATTCGTCTGTTCCGCAACAGATGAATTGAAGAACCAGCCTTGACCATCTTCACTGATCAGTTCAGGGAACGCCGCGGGATTGCAATGTTCCTGGCAAAACGTATGCGTCTCCTTGTGCTTCGACTTGAAATGAAAAACATCGACAGACAGGCCGATATTAGAGAAGTAGGGATCACTCTTGACGTGCTGAGCGAGGGAACAGTTGTTGTCAAAAAAGATGTGGTCGGGTTTGATTGCTTCGATTCGAAATGTACGCTTGAGGAACTCCTAGGGACAATGGATGCGATTAGTGTTTGCAAGCAGCTCGATAAAGAAAACAGAAACTTACGGCGACGCTTGCGACACCTTCGGCACCAAACATGGTGTCCCGTCCAAGTATCATACCACATGGTGCCACCGCAAGCTGTTCATTATGAGTTCTGGAACGAGTAAATTTGGCGCGTATTTTCTGATTGGCCATGGCAGGCGGGGTGGATACGTCACGGTCTTGATCGACTTCGGTGATGCGGCCATTTGGATCGATGTTGAATAGTTCCTCGTTGTCAAGTGCCGTGAGTTGGGATAACGCCCGAGTATTCGCCGAGTGGCCGGTTGGATGAGCTTCGCATGCACGTTGAAGTCGATCACGGAGCTGAAAGCGGGACTGTCCTTTTTCCTGGTGGTGGGATTCGACGTGCTGATGTACCGGGTTAGCGCATGTAAGCCGACCCGGCACCACCTGCGTGTCACAGCCATTGATAGAGCAAATCCCTTCGAGGTGGGCATGGGATGGGCAAAAGCGGTCTCGGTTATTGCCCAATGGTACTTGACAATTGTGCTGCGCACAGCATGGGTGACCGATGCAAACGCCATCGGTAACTACAACGGAACACTTTTCATTTACTATAGGGACACGTTGGATTACCATTGCGTGTTTTCGTGAACAAGATAGAGCTTACCTTTGCCGTCGGGACCATAAAACCAGCGTGTGCATTTGTCACAGAAGTGGGTCACCTCCGGTTGGCCATCAATGCGCATTCGTTGGTTTCGTGCCCGAACAGCGTCATTGAAGCGATCCTTTTGCTCGCCAGAGTGCTTGACGACAAGGTACTCCTCGCGCTCGAGCGCATCTTCGAGTAGACAGTAGTAGAGCAGGACGGCTGACCAAATATGTTCAGACGAGAGCGTAAATACAAAGTTCCAGTTTTCGGGGAGCTGGTCGGATTTGCCCAGCGATGTGTTGTAAAAGTTTGCACAAGCCGTTGCGGAAGTCCTTCAGGTGATCGGGTTTGGCCATGGGGGATGCATACTACTAGACAATACGGACATACCAATGATCCATGAGTGCTAACCACATTTCAATGACCGTGCGTTCGACGAATTGATGTTCACTGACTTGTAGAGTGTCCGGGACACCGCCATAGTACGTCCGTTCGCCCTTGAAAACCTTGTAATTATGGTGGTAGTTGATCTCACATGCTAGGCAACCGTTAATTATTCTCTACTAGGGGAATAATTCATACATACCTTCGCAACAGAGGTGTACCGAGTAGATGGGAACAGGACCTTCAGCGAGAGTGTACAGAATGCACTCTCGCTGTTGTGCGCGCATCATGCGCATTCCCTTGAGCGTACGGGGACAGGAAGGCGAGGAACAGAACTGGGTGGGTGGGTAAAGGGTTCGTGCAGCTGGAGGAATATCAGCCTGAGGGTTGAAGCGAACGAACAGAGACTTACTAATCCCGCGCGAGAGGCCATGGTCGAGGAACATCGAGAGTGGTGCATGAAGGAGAGGGGCAAGGCCATCCCCATGCCATGCCAGATCCTTGAAGCTCGACCAGCATTGCACGACCGAGTCGATGGAGAGGCTACATGCGTGCGAGAGGAAGTGCTGCACAGAAATAGGAAGGACGTGGGGTGCTGTGGAAGGTGGATGCTCGGATGCTTGAGTGAGAAGGATGTCGTCTTTGATGGCAGCGGCGCTTGCAAGGAACAAGAGAAGGCGGTCGAACGGGACTGATTGCAGGACGGGGTTGGCTGCAATGATCGTCGCAAGTGCAGCTAGGTCCATGTCGTCGAAGGAGGAACGACTCAGTGGGGGCGGGATGGTGGTCGGGGGTTGCCAAAGGTGTAGTTGGCGAGACCCGAGTAGAGTGTTTGATCGCTGTGTGGGCGGTGAGCAGGGCGGGCGGCAAAGGCGGGGGTACTTGAACGCACGTGGGATCGGCGACACCGAGCTCGTCAGATCTGCGAAGCGGCTAACGTTCGACAATCCGTGCGAGGAACGACTCAGTGTCTGCGAAGCGGCTAACGAAGCGGCGGGGAATGGCGGCTGAGTCGGGCTGACGTTCGACAATCCGAGTGTTTGATCGCTGTGTGGGCGGTGAGCGGGGCGGGCGGCAAAGGCGGGGGTACTTGAACGCACGTGGAATCGGCGACAACCGAGCTCGTCAGATCTGCGAAGCGGCTAACGAAGCGGCGGGGAATGGCGGCTGAGTCGGGCTGACGTTCGACAATCCGTACCTGTGACGTGGCGTGGCAGTGCGGTGTGAGTCGTGTGACGGTGAGACGTGACGGCGTGGCGATTCACCGCCGTGGGAAATGGGCGGCGCAGGGCGGGAGGAGTTTGAGCTCCGCCTGAACGTTGTTTGGGTCATGTGAGGTTGTGCTGGACATTCGGACAGATTCGGCCATTCGGATGTACGGAAAGGCCATTTTCCAGAACTTCTGGAA
>JBBPOR010000221.1:0-29687 GCA_038091555.1 Leccinum sublutescens | reverse complement strand
TGGACGCCTACGCTCCAGAGTTCTGTTTCTGTGGCGAAAAGACGGTCGAATCCCATGAATTCTGGTTCTGTTCTACCAAGTGCGCGCGTCTTGACGCTCTGCGATCGCTCGACGATCCTGAATGCCACTATCGCAACAATGTGCGCAGGGCCTACCTTCAGGCTGGAGTTCCAGAACTCTATCCCCGTCGCATGATGTCCGTGGGCCAGCTCCGTCCCGGACCCATTGCGTGCCACGTCGTCGTGAACTCACCCGCTCATCTTCCTCCACCGACGAATGCGACTCATAGCAGGCATCAGGGCATCGTCGATCGGGATGTCCGGGATAGCAACATGGTCGGATATCCAGCGCTATCTCAGGTAACAGGCAATGTTCTGAATAAGTGGACCCCGGGAGGAGAGATACCTGGGAGAAATGACGGATGGGAGATTCCTCCGAGGTCACCGTCCCGCGCGCAGCATCGTGAAGATAAAGTCGAAGAAGAACTCTTGAGGAATTCTCCGCAACCAGCTCCCGCTCGTACCCTCAGACGAGGTCCCCAGTCGACCAATAATCTCCGGAGCAACATCAGAACATCGGTCGCGGCTCTGTTCGGCAGGTCTCTGAAGGACAACTCGAGCGGGAACCCCGAGAGGGTATTTGGCCACGCCGTGAACACCATCGTTCCACCGCTGAGGAAGGAGTCACTATCTTCCAGCCGCCAGCCTATTAGGAACGCTCCCTCTGCGGCTTCGGCATCCAAGTCAAAGGCCCTTCGGCGTTCGCGGTCGTTTGCGGTCGGGAGTCCTGTGGACAAGCGGGACACGGTGATGTATATTATCGAGGAGATGAGAGCGGAGATGGCCGGAAGCTTCGACCCCAGGTCCTTGTTCGACAATGATGAAGAAGATTGAAGCTGGGCACGATACAAGAAACACCTAAAAACAATGACTGTGACGGTGAACTGTTTCGCTTTGTTTTCTCGCCTTGGACTCGCACACGTATGATTTGAATTCTGCCATCTGTCATTGCTCTGTTTTCGTCTCGGTATTGTCTAATATGCGCTCCATGTAACTTTTGCACTGTAACTATACACTATGTTGATCATGCCTCATTGACAGTCTTTACAAAAGCTCCTATCTCGATCTTCTTTCGAGAGCCAACTTGCGAAGCCCGCCCAAACTGCACTCGCACACCCAGCCACACAGCGCCGGGGCTATTCTGCATACATCTCGGAGTCCAGGCTGTATGGGGTGTCGTACTACCTTTTATCACGCGACCCGTGTTCCTGCCTGACTTTAGATCTTTATTCAATTAGTGGATCCTCTGAGTCGGATGAGGCGATAGTCGAAGAGGAAAAGACCGACTCATTCAAGGAGCACGGAAGCTCTACTGTAAAGAAGGAGACGCTGGATGCGAATGAAAAACGAGGTGAAGTTGTATCAATAGAATTTCGCGTTCTATTCCTGGCATGATCTCGAAAGCCATTGGGATTGCCATTTACGCGTTCTGCGATTTGCAGTCCTCCAAGTAGAAAATTGTGTCGTAGTGCCTGCCTAGTTCCACGCCGCCATTGACTCCCGACGTTACTGTTTCCCCTCGGTTTCTCGCTCAGAGAATGCAACTCTCTACAACTGACAACAGGACGCATCTACTCCTTGTAAATAATAGTGATCAGTAACGGCCAAGTGGATGGAAGCAAGGGTCACCAAACTAGGAAGCAAGCGCCCAGCCTGGGCCTAGGGTAAATGTGGGAGCGAACACGTGTATTGTCAGATGATATAATGGCGCACCGAAGGTAGTAAACGATCAGGGATTCTCTTTGCACCATCCAAACCTAGCTTATCAAGTATGTTTTCCAAGTTGCGCCTGAAGAAGAGGGGCGGTGAGTAGTATATAGGCAAGATCATTGGTGCACCGGAGAACTGACAAAAGAAACAGGACCGAGTAGGGTGGACAACCCAGCTCCCTTCGACAGCGGACAGCAGGCAGTGGGTGTATCGGCGAGCAAAGACGATGAACCCAAGACTGCCGATAACGAGACACTGATGAAACCTCGGGAATCGAGTGAAAAGATTACAATCGTCTCCAATATCGCTGGCGCGAGCCCGATCGAGATCGATGTTCAAGACAACATATGGTCGGTCAAGTTGTTCCCCGATGGGAAGCATATGGTGAGCGCAGGAGAAGAAGAAAAGATTCGACGGCGGAGAGTGGCGGATGGCGAGGAAGTGGGGAAGCCAATGGACGTCGGAAGTACTGTTTGCGACCTTGAAGTCACACGGGACGGAAAGTGGGTCGTGTGCGGGACGGACGATGGTCGAGTGACGGTGTGGAACGCGACAGACCACGAAAAAGTAACCGACTTCAAAGCACACGGCGATAGCTTTGTGCTTGCCATGGACATCTCACCGGACTCGACAAGAATCGTAACCGGATCAGGTGACTCGACGCTTTCTGTCTGGTCACTTTTAACTGGCCAGCGACTGCTTGGTCCATTCGAACACGACAATTGGGTAGTCGCTGTCAAGTTCTCGCCCGACGGACGATTTGTCGCTACAGCCACGTGGAAGCGCAAGTAGGCTGTTCGTGTCTACGACAGTCGCGACGGCCGACTCCTTACTCAATTTTTAATTCATGTAAACTCCGGAAAGAACGGAAGTCTCGCCTGGACCAGCGATAGAAAGCAACTCCTCGCTTTGTCTAAAGACGGCGACGTCCACTGTCTCGAGGTGTCCACCTGGACAACACTCTCAAGATGGAGCATTCGCGACAAAGACCAAGCATGGTATATCGCACTGACACCCAACAATAGGTTCATCGCAACCTCTGGGTCTTCGTCGTTCTCACTCTGGGACGCTACAACGCACCAACAACTTGCTACATTCACAATACTACCTAGCTCCATTTACGTCTCCCCCATGGCCATCTCAGCAAACTACGACATCGTGGTCGCTCCAGAGAAGAAAATCATCCTTCCACATCTTTTGGACATCCTTCCCCCACACTTACGCGACAACGTGAGTTTCACAAGTGCTATCAGATATCATTACTCACCATATTCAACTCAAACAGATTCTCTTGAAGCCAGACCCCTGCCGCTCAATTACGGAAAACGTTGATCTCCGAGACACGGTGGAGCCCCTCCTTGTTCGGGATGCAAGTCAAGGTGCGTTTATCAACCAGCTGACTGCCTCGTGCTATGATTTACTTCCGTCAGCAACGAGCGTTGCGGATCTCGAAGAAACTATTCAACGACACCATGACCAGCTTGCTTCATCCGCCATTTCTGCAGAGCACGATAGCACAAGTGCGTCTTCTTTGTCTTCATTCACACCTCGTTGACGGTCGCCTCCCAATGCGCAGAGAATCAATCAGACGAGACTGTAGCAAATCTAGAGACATCTTCTCAAGGACTCCGTGACCAGCTTGCTATGGCCAACGAGGAAAATAAAAGCCTTAGGCACACCATCGAATCTCCTCGTGCTCAAGAGGAAAACCCCAGTGTGTTTAGTCCACGTCTTATATACCATCTTGTTTATAACAGCCTCTCAACGCATAGAATATCAAATGAATGAAATCATCAGGGCCCTGTGGGAAGATTCGGGTACGTTTATTATCAGTCCGGCCGAGGATTCACTAACTTGTTTTGCGCCATCCATAAGCACGAAAAATAGCTCATCTGGAGAAAAACATCCAGGAACTCACTAACCAGGTTGCTGTATCACAATGCGCCCTGCGCATACACCAACAGAGGTATCAATGTGAAACGATGTTTGCCAGTGGTCGCATATATGATGCTGCACAGCATCTTCTCCAGATAATCAACACCACAAGTGAGAATCTGCATCACGATGAGTTGGTCATGAACTGGATTGAAGGTGAGTCTGCGTCATTTCGTAGTATGTGTATTCACTCCCTGTTATCAGGTTTCAGGAACCAATGTATATCACGGCTTCAGGCCATCGGAGACGAGGCATCAAATGTGGAGAGACACGTCGAGGCGTTCTCAGCCTACTCTGCCGTGCTATCGCTCACCTCCTCACCTCCCAATACCGTGTTGATGGGATGGGGCAGAATGGGGCTGCGTTGTCATTCAGCCAATGAGGTGTTGGCAGTCGCAGACAAGGTACGTTGTGGCTTGCATGATCATTTAGAATAGCTTGACAGTCCTCGTGCCATTCAGTTCATGTTTCCAAAGTTTCAGCTTTATCGGGCAGTCTGTGATATTCTTCAAGAAGACAGTCGTGTTACAGAGGCGATTGAATGCTTCCATAAGATGAAGCACGATCTCTTAGGAGAGACTCACGCCCTCGATGATCGGCCGCAATGGGAGCTCGGTGAGTAATTTTTCTGATGACATTAAGAGCAATCTGAGAATCTCTCCAGACTTCCAACAATCTTGTGTCAAGAAGCTTGAGATCCACGCTGACACACTCATGGACTCCAAAGACCACGACGCAGCCATTGGATACTATTCGAGTGCACTCTCGCTCGGCCCGACGGACATCAGTGATATCATTGTCAAATGCTGCAAGGCGCGAGCAGGTTTGCTGAAAGAGGAACTCGCCAGTGTTACCGAGGTATAATTGACTCGCACATTTTGAATAGTTGACGGTAGTGACGGTACAGTCAGGTCATTGAACACGAGCCGTCGAACTACAAAGGTTACAAAAAGAAACATGCTGTATTGCATAGCATGACCCGCTACAAGGAGGCGTTCAGTGCATTCGAGATGATGTTGTCGACCATGAAGAATTCGGCGGACCCACAAATTTGTGGTGAGCCCGTTGGATAACCCGCGTGAAAATATAACTTCATGTCGTTTTGATATCAGAGCTTCGAAGTCAGTATCTTGACACGACTCCACTTATCCGAAAGGTCGTCGATGACACGACCCGTGACATTCCTCGCGTGCTCATTGACATCGCCACTGGTCGTCTCTGTGATAAAACACAGCAAGCTTCTGCGTTTGAAGAATCCCTAATCTTCGACGAGCTCCGGTCAGCGATGATTACTCGTAATCGGTTCGACCATGCACGCATAAAACAAGAGGTGGAGAAATTTTATCAATATGTGATGTTCTCGCACAGGTGGCAGCCTGCCGAGCCGACGTTCCAGATGGTCGAGGATATCTCAATCTATGGACTACCCGAAACACCCACAATCAAGAAGCTCGTAAATTTCTGTAATCTGGTCCAATCTCGCCGTTTTCGATGGGCTTGGAGCGATACGTGTTGTGTCAACCAGGCCGACAATCGCACCCAGCAAGAATCTGTAGTGGCCATGTTTCGGTGGTACTGTCGTGCGGCACTCACGATCGTCCATCTTCTTGGTGTGCTCTCGGAGTCGCAGCAAGCAGGCGATCTATGGAAAAGCATATGGAACACTCGCGGGTGGACGTACCAGGAGTACGTTGCTTCAAAGGTCATTCAATTTTACACGGAGGACTGGAAGCCATATCTGGATCTGAAGGTGTTCAATCACAAGGAATCGCCTATCATCCTCTCGGAGATGGAGCGGGCAACCGAGTTTGCCACAGAACGGCTTGCCACGATTGAACCGGGGCTAGACCGCTTACGGGAGAAGCTGTATCTGGCTTCGAAGCGCCAGACGACGCGGGAAGAAGATATCGCATACTCATTGTTTGGAATCTTTGATGTCTCACTCCCGGTCATATATGGCGAGGGAAAGCGGGCAGTCCGTCGCCTCCTCGAGCACATCCTGACGCAGTCGGACGATGTCACGCTTCTTTCTTGGACTGGAAATTTAGGTAGCACTACCAACAGCTACCTCCCCTTAGATCTCACTGTGTACGACCATTGTTTGCCTCCGCATGTTCCCCAAGCCTTAGAGACCGTCGAGATGAACCAGATGGTCATGGACTTGCAATCATCCTTTCCTGATCCCTCTCCGATCGTCGAGCTATATGAACAGCTCCTTGATCTCCCATCGCTGTCCCTCGTTTCTGGTCGACTTCGACTCCCTGGGCTTGTTTTTCCCCTCACTGGTCTCCCCCAGTTCGTAGCACGTAATTCCGACTCGGGCCTTCACGTATATTGTGCCACGGCGCCAATTCTCGGCGAGGTACGAATCAAGACCAAAGACGATTCGCTCGGGACACAGCGTCTCGTTCTCGTTCATCCGTGGATGAGTCCCTTGCTCAATGAGGATTTTTCGGGAAACGATCCTCTGTTTGATCTCAACGCGCGCGCGCTACGGATTCTCGTTCGGCTTCGGCAGCCTTTCGGGGCACTGCTGCTAGCCTCGCAGAAGCGTGGGCAGTACAAACGCGTGGCGACGGACAGTTTTATCCAGGTCCAGATTCGGGAGGAGACGTCGTTGAATGAGTTGTTGGAGAGCATTGGTTCGGTCGACGTGCAGTAGTCGTGCCTTGTTGGCTTTGGACTTTTGACGAATTTCGTTAAATCTTTCTTGGCCTGTGTCCCGCCATTGGCGGTCAGGCCTTCTGATCATGGGCTTACCCACTGTTCCCACCGTTCTGTTCTATCATGTGCCTTGGTCCCGAGGGGCCGTTGTGCAGCCCGGACAGTTGCAATACATAATTTTACAATCACGTTTAAGGGTTGACGCCATAGTGATCATCAATGGATATCTTCATCTAGCTACCATCAGGTGACCGGACACGCAGAATCACCCGCGGGAGCTTCTGCCTGGCCGAGTCCGGCGGGATCATCTCCCGTGTATGCCCCTCCCGACGACCCGATTCCAACGCCAACACTCCTTCAGAATCGGTTGGGGCTTGTGACGTGTCCGGAAACGTAAATCGCTTCCCCGAGACGAGACACTCCGACCGGGCCCATTCCTCTCGGTGAGCGCGGAATCCGGCAGTCCACCAGCCCGAGCACCCTCGAGGAAGGGCTTCTTCCGCTTCCGAAGTGTCCTAGATGTCGGCGGTGCCCATGCGCTTGCACTAGGACCTGGGTTCGCACTCCGGGATGAAGACGCCTTCAATGATACTCGCGTCTGCTCCAATTCCACCGCCCCTGAAGACCGAGAGGAGACCGAAAGTGCGAACGAGCCACGATTCCATGCTCGTGCGCGCGGACGTCTATCTGCGGGGCTCAGCTGCCTTTTCGCGCTGCGAAGGACGAAAAAAATGAGCGAATTGTATCTGGTAAGGTGAAACGTGGAACTAGGGCGCAGTCGCGCCGCACCTTGACGAGGTTGCTCTCATTCCACCACATGCTGTCCACCCAGCCATCATTCAAGTCGGCTTGGAGCACACTCGGCCACTGGAAGGGACGTCGACGTCAAAGAGTCCGCAGAGGTGCGCCATAGCCCCTCTCATCAGCGCTCGGTCGCTGTACTCTTCAAGCACGCTCACGACTCGGCCATGTGCATATTCATCGGTCAGCTTGCACGTCTCGCGAGTGAATCGGTAGTAAAAATCTACGGGTACCTTCCGGCCATGTCGAGACATGGATGGGTACACATGCTCGCCGGCATCGAACCTACAAATAAACGGTACCAAGGAGGACAGTAAATGACTTAATGCCTAGAATGAAGCACGCATGCCTGATGAATACGATGACATCCTCGCCCGGTCCACCAATTTCGTCCAAGAAGCTGCGTGCACGATCTATGAGGGCGAGATAAGCGTGCGAAGGTGTTCTTGGTGTCGGATACCGAGGTTTGACAATACCTCCGGGGTGATATGCAATAGTGAAGGCTGAGAACCCCTCCAACGAACGAAGTCGACAATGGACATGAAGGACATGCTGAAGGACATCGATAAGATTGCTGCTCGTCGTCGGATGCCTTGCTGCGCGGACGCTTCTTGACGCGCATCGAGATTCTGACACTTGATGCGGACCAGCTGTCATTCTTGTACCATCTGCGAAGGGGTCCAGCCGGGCGCGGGGATATTAATCCGCTTGTCCAAAGGAGACACAAGAGTACTTGTACCCAGTGGGGGGTTTTTTTTGTGTATCTATGCTGCGCGCATGGAGTGGCATACGTGGCTGCTCCGGCGTGATTAAGTATAGATAATCAGAAAAATTTATGTTAAATCAAACCGGCCGCGGGGAAAGGTGGCGGTGCTAAAACGCCTTATACTGGGTCGCACCTTCGGGGGATCCCGTGGTACCTACCGAAAAGGGAAAGGCCGAAAAGGGAAAGGATGCGGTGACGGGCAGATCTGAGACAGTGTGGCAGTGCTGGTAGATGTAGGTTCCCGAGGCATTAGTCAGCCAAAGCTTTTGCGTTTGCGTCAGGCATCGTCGTCCGACCAGCCCCAGTGGCCTCTCTAACGGTCATTTGGAAGGCTCCATCGTTTCGTCAAATTGGCATCACAGCAATAAGAAATTTACAGTCGGAAGATGTGATTCGAGGACCTCAAAGTCACGTAACCCCTCTTCGTCATCGAACCTCTTCATCAAGCATCCAGTTTCTTACTCCCGCGGGACACTTCCAATGCAGATCCGAGGCAATTCATACTCCTCGCCAAGTGATTATCTTCTTGCTTTGAGCTTTTTTCTCCGACGGAATGTCCAATTCATCAATTCTTCGTCGTCTCGTCAAACCACTTAGAATCACCCCCTCTCCTTTTTCGCGACAGCGAACACGGCCACCGTCGCTGAGGATCTCAAATTTTACGAACGCCTCGAGTCACTCGGGGACGTTATGCTGGAAGTTTTTTGTCGCCGTGAACCTGCTGGCTACCTGTTTACTATGGCACGAGGGATACTTAATCAGGCCTCAAGATCATGCAGCAGCAAATTTCCTCCTTGCGAAAGAAGCCATATGGTGGTCGATAGCGGGGGTGATGGTGGTCGGAGAATAATCGATGAAGCCTCAAAGCTTGAGGGACGTGGCGCGACGTGCGTGGGCTTGTGCAATTGTGGGTAGCACTAAGCAGATGCAAGTTTTGCTCGCAATCGCACGGACATCGAGTCTGAGCGCAGTTTGTTCGTCAGTAATCTGGGCAGGGGCTACCGATCGCCGCCGTTCTAGGGCCGTGTAGGTAACCTCCAACTGCAACACTGAATTACATTCAATAGGTGATCGTCATGAGGGTGTAGGCCTTAGGGCTCAAATGCATATCATATTAGGTTCATCCACACTTCCTCAGAGAGTCGAAATCAGAAGGACTGCGCAGAGGACTTCTCCATTCAAGTTGGCATTTTTCGGCTTGCGATACTCGGACACCACGCAACGATTCGACAATCACGCACAGTTATAGAATTTTACAAACGAAATACACCATTACACAGACAACAAACGAAGCTTCGTTGTACTTTGCATCGAACACTCCACAATGTTTCTGTCGTGCATCTCGAATCATTCTGAAGCTTGCTCGGCGAGAATCGCAGAGGCACGGGGGGCCCACTCCGGCCCCCGGGCCCAGTACTGCGAAAGGCAGCTTGTCAAACAAGCCAAGGTGAAATAGGAGGATAAACTTACCTTAAAGGTGCTCTCCTGGATGGGCTCCTCCGCGGCTTGTTCGCTCACAATGTCAGCGGCCGAATCGACCCAGACACTACCCGGAGGATTGAACCAATACTAGAAAGGTGTTATCGAGGTTACGCTCCACTCTCAACATGCTTACCGGCGCCATTGCAAAGGGATTAGTGAAGTTAGTTCGATGTAGGTGTGACGAGGGATAGATGGAACTGTTGGATGTGCCATGGCACAGGGCCTCACATTTATACCTCCCAGTAAAGCAAACAAACCACCACACCTGATCCAAAGTGCTCGTGAATCGTGATAACGTATTTCTTCCGCCAGCGACTGCCAATCGGTCAGGTGTTCTCAACCGGCATATGTTTGTTGCATGCCTCACGCCGCATCGCCTGCCAAGATTATTACTTACGTCTTTTGATACCGCCCCCGGATCAGATTTTCTACAGTAAGAAATCAGAACAAAAGGGAAGCTAGCCAACTGTAATGATATTGATGCGCCATTAATTGGTTCCGAACCCTGTTCAATTATGTACTAGTGACTTCGGGTGAGTCGATCGACTTATGTGTTATGGTAAGTAATAAACACCCCTGTAATGCAGGCAATGCGCCCGGATCTGAGACTCAATGACTGAAGTAAGTACTTATGATAGGCGTCGAAGACTTGGTAGTTCCGTCATGGTTGTGTCACTCAGATCAGCTGGAAGTGATAAGTTTCCCCGCTCCCGGCCGATTTAGTCCTTGCGGCGACCCCAAGGAAATGATCCGCCGATCACTGAGTACTGAGTAGCCTGAATTACGTCGTTTGCGACTGTGTACTACCTCTCGCTTCCTCTGATCAATCCGATCATCATGACTATACCCGAACTTCAACGAATCGTCAGCCGCCGATCAGGAATAAGCTCCTGCCATAAGAGATACTTCTACTGTAAATACCCGATGAGCGCGGGTACGGTGCTTGGACTGCTTCGGAGATAATTCGTGATCGTGGTTGTTCGCGATCGCTAATTGATGGCCTGTGGCATCGCTACGGTATAGAAGATGCGACCTTCCGCGTTTGAAATGTCCGAGTTCAGGTAGTCGAGGTGCTAAAGATGAAGGAAAGAGGCGAGCGTGAGACATTCCGACGCCAATATCGTTAGACGGAGAGCAGAAGACGACGATTCATGTCGTCGAGTGCAAGTGGCCAATCACTGGACTCGAAGTTCCCAGGATCGCGCAATTGATCCGTCCTGCGTGATCACCAGTTAGTGTGAGTGTGGTCATCATGAGGAACAATGGATTCGATTTGACGGTAAAGGATGATGAAGTTTGAACGCAAATCTATGTAGGCGCTCGGCACACGGTGCTTGAAAAGTCTTCCCAAGGGATCAGTAAGTATGATCTTTGACCTCAACTGAGGTCAGGTAGCCTTTCGTCCCTACAGTATTTATGGCATTTCATATCAATTTCTTGCTCTGCCAGCAAGGCGTTTGCCAGTAATGAACTAATGAGTAACGGTAGTCAGCGAACTGTATAACTTTTTAGGAGTAGTCCGAGTCGGAGCTGGAATCTATCCTTGCCCGAGACTTCCGAGTCAGCGCTTCAGCATCTTCCCTGCCTGGCTCGATCTGCTGGACTGCCTCCGCTTCGATCATTGTCACATTCTTGTCTGTAGCCGGTTCTCGAATCTCGATGTTCTCGTATTGTCATCAAAGTCGCCGTCGCTCTACATCGCATACAGCATCTGGGTCACGGATCTTCCTCGACACCTGGTAACACCCAACTTGTCAGCGAGCCTGCTCAGATCGTCGAGTTGTTTTGACCAACGTTGAGCGAGCGTTGGGGTGTAATATGGCGATTAGCTGACGTAGTTTCGGTGGTGGCAACAGCGTCAATTCAAGTGACTCGAGGTGTTCCGAGCAATGGCTGTTCCCAGTGGCGACAGGCTCAGTGACTGCCAGTCGGAACAGTGGCTTCTCTTCCCTGAGCGGTATAGCGTCCGTCGTATCACCGCTGCCAACAACATATTCTTCCGTAAGTTTACTTACATAAAGTTAGCAAATGAAGTGTCCGATCCGTCGGGTCTGAACTTAGCCATCGCATATGTATCATCGTTCCTTGGCATTCGGCGAAGCTGGGGATCCGGGCCTGCCAGTGCGTCATCCTTCAAGGGTGGGCTTGGTTTTTACGATTAGTTCCGTGGATGAGTCTACATACTAAGTAAGTTCCATTCGTTCGTTATGAGTTCGTTCAGTAGCCAATTTGACTTACTGAACAGCAAGCGCTTGAGGACTCTGAATCAGGCTGTCGCAGCGGTGCATGCCGGTTCCAGCAGGACCGTGACTCAGGCGATCCCTGTGCGTTACGACTCATCAGTGCACCCACTGACAGCTGCGTAAACGACCAGACTGAGCTAAGTATTTTCCTCCACAACTCCGCAAAGTTTCGCCAGAAATGTGAGCTGTCAAGGATCGTGATCCGAAAGATCGGGCTTCTCAACTTTAGCGACGTCTCTGCTGGGATGGAAGCATGTGCATGATCTCTCATTGCCCGCTGCCACTGGCCAGACGACTCGACAAGAAATGCAGGAGTCAATGGATCTCAAAGTAGGTCAAGAATTACATTGCCATGTACTACATATGCATTAGCATACTGAAAAGTGTCAATCATGTGGGCCAGCACCGTCATTCAGGTAATCAGACCTTTTGGATTTGGTCGTCTCGTCATGTATCACAAGAATCAAACTATCGTACAATTGGAGAGTCATTGGCCGTCAGAATATATACTGTGAAGTTCTTATAAACCACCAGTTTCCTCTGCAGTTACCTTCTCAGCCTCGAGTCTAGCTTTGGCCTCGGCTTTTTCTTTGGCAATTCGGGTACGGTAGGCAGCTGTGCTCCCCGTATTATCCAGCCACCATTTGCCCCAGGTTACGACCTGCATGAAATGCAATGCACACTCACTTCAACGACTTGGGGGAGCGCCGTTTGGCAACGGCAGAAACCTTGCTTGTAAAGTGAGAGGTCCCGGTCCGCTACATTGATAACACCGGGTCACGCAGTCTGGCGACCATGGAATGAGGCTGCATTGATAGTCACAAGACAGGTCACGGTGAAAGCGGCAATTTCCGGTAAGACAGGGGGTTGCACTTTCTCACGAATTTCACACCCGAGAGAAACCTTGTCAAGCAAGGTGATCCGTGTCGCACAAGATCAAACCAGAAAAACAAGAATTTATGTAATGTATTGTCTATACTAGAGCTGTAGGTGACGGTAAAATCAGATGCTCGAGGTTATATACCAGTAATGGTTTACAGATGCGACATATGCAGCGTTATGTACGTCGGTTCTATCGTGTTCATCTAAAGTGATGTCATGACTGCTCGTTTCGAAAAACCAACAATACAGGTGTCTTCCTTCACATGCTACCGTCTAAGTTGCAAACAAAAAAAAAGAACCGCACGCACGGGCAACAGACTCCATAGCGTGTGCGACGGAATGTCACAGGCACCTTGCTTACTCATTGCTTCGCTTGCTTGGCGGGAATCATAAGCCACCAGAGCGTAATCACGAATCGGAGACCCGTTCCGACTCCAAGTGTGCCTGCCGACCCAATTTTGTCTATCAACGCACGGCCGATGAAGCCACCCAGGAAGAGGAAGATGATGGCCAAAGCCTTGTGATCCCGCGAGACGACGAGACGACGCCAGTTGAACAGTTGAGGTTCCGTCATGAGTTCACACCAAGTGGTAGTAAGGACAACTGCAAGAACAACAAAGGGGTCAGTCAATCACAAGGGGTGAGAAGGTGAACAGAGTACGAACCGGTCGTGGTGAACTGGGTATTGAGACGTTTGCCCATGATACCTTGGAGACCCATGCTGGCGCTCATAAACCCGATGGTCACAAATGAGAGGGCGTTACTCCAAGCTGGGTCACCTCGGATGTCCGCGACGCTACCAGAGTTGCTTTTCCATATGGTAATGGCTGCTATCATGGTGAAAACGGTTTGGATGAAAGTGCCGGTCGTCATCCACATTCGGGTCTTGCAGCCGATCTTGTCGCCGATACGTCCAATAAAAGCGCCAAAGATGAAGGTCAAGAGGGAACAGAGGGCCTGTTGGTCGGCGATGTGAAACGAGTAGTCATGCTGTCCGTTAAAGAGACGAGCGATGGCCAACGCAAGCTATCATAGGGGAGCTGTCAAGGGAATGAACATAGGACGCTGACGGTGAACGTACTTGTATAGAATTGCCTGTCTGGAAGGCACACCAAACGAATATTGCGGAAAAGCAAACTGCATCGCTGAAGACGGGATGAGCGATAAGCAAGATCGGATGCGAACCGAAGAACGTACATGAAGCCGGTCATGAAGCAGTATGCCGATAACGGTGCAGGCGCCTGCGCCGTATCAATCTCCTCCATCAAAAATGCTCTAAGACTCCTCATCGCGGATGAATGGTTTGACTCGATGTCGCGGTCCTCGTTGGAACGTGTAGAGTCGTAGTTGGGAACGTTCGGGTTCGCCATTTTGTTTGGAGTGGCTGTGGCTGTGACAGCGTTGACCTGGCTATTTGTGGCCACAGCAGCAGCTGTGGGAGCGTCTACGCTCCTACGGGGAGCCGTGTCACAACGCCCTCCGATGGTCAAATCATATTCTTGTATCGGGCCAAGACTACCAGTGCTGATCGGGCGTGAGCCTTTGGAGGAGATAAGCGGCGTTCGTGACTCTCGCCGCTGGTGCTTGGCAGTAAAGCGAGCGGGTAGACTGATCTTCCACATGCCCAGTCAAACACCAGAGGGAAAAAATAAGACAAGTGGAGATGAGTCCGCATCCAGCCTTCAAATAGTGCGAGGTTAAAACGGAGCTAGTCTTTACCGCCGCTTATGACGGTGAACTTGGTCTGACATATATGAACGACCCTGACGGACAATTACGAGATTTTTTGCTCGGGTCGCAACTCTTACGGTCCTTATCGCCGGCCTCATGATAGCAGGGCTCTTGGCAGCCTGGTCCTGCCAGTGCATGCACATTTGAATCACACCTCTTTCAGGGAAGCTGCTCAAACGACCCATCCCGCCACTGTCACTTTAATGATGAGGTACATTGAATTCCAATTTCGTGAGACTAGTTTGTTGGCGTAGTGACAGATTGACTTGCTTATGTAACTCGCATGCGTGTTTGTTTGGTTCCAAGGCTCTTGCCAAACAACCGCTTGGCCTTCGTTTCTGGCAGCCATGACGACGCCACAAAAGCCGCGCGCAGCAACGTCAAGCGAATGGACCTTCAATCACAGAACACGACCCAGATACCTGTCCGACTCAGACTCGGACTCTAGTCACGAACCGGATGTCGACGCCGATCCGGCTACCAAACCCGTCAGCGACGGTGCACGCTTGATGCGTGAAATGGATCTTTCGGGCAGGCATGAAACCGTAGAATACCGCCCAAATCCTTGGCGCATCGCTCGGATCAATGCAGCATCCAGGCCCCTCCCCAAACCTGCTCTTGTGCCGGACCCCAACCCGGCCATTCTCATACCCCCCAAGTCTAAGCCAAAACCCATTGTCGAGGCATTCAAGAAACTGATGAAGCCTGGAGACCTGCGAAGGGATCAACCGATCATACGCGACGTTACGTTACGTAGTGGTGCCGTAGTCAATAAATTGCGCCAGGGCTGCATGACGCCTCAGGTTCCACAAGTTCGCGTAGAAGTCCCGGGTCCGCCTCCACCGGAAGCTCTCAAACCCCAGGCTGGGTCCGTACCGGGGGCAATGCAGAAGGAGAAACCAGCGCATATATCCAACCTTTCTAACCGTTCTGTAGAACCTCCTGCTCCCCGTCTATTCCAGCCTAGACAGATCCTTTCTGCGAACCGAGAGGCCCGGTCATCCCCAGTGCGCTCGTTCACGCGCCAAGGTCCACGAGAGTTGGGTAAAGCTGTCGGCAACTGTTCTACCTTTCATCATAGTTCTCCCGGCGCTGTGTGGCGGTTTCCAGTCTTAGGTATGATTCTTCTTCACCCTGGTACCTGGTAAGTGTGCCCAAGGTATTGCCTGTCCTTTAGCGGACACCGTGCACCGATCGTCCGCATTGCCCGTGGCTGCGCCCCCGTGTACGAACAGTCGGTCCGTGAACACCGTCGGTGATCCCCCTTCTCCTTCTCCCACTCCTTCTCCCCATCTCCTGGAGAGCACAAGCCGAGGGACGGCACCAAGTTGGCTATTGAATGCGATCGAAGAAGGGATCCATGCGACTGCTCTTCCTCCTCATTCTTTGGTGCCTACACCTCGACAAGACGCCATTCAAAACGCCATCCGAGTCGGTTCCCCGCATACACGGACTTCGGAACCGAGACCCAAGCGCATGCCATCCCCTGGACGCACCCCTCCAAGTAAAAAACCGCGCAGTGGCTTGTCACGCTCCCCAGACGTAGTACTCAAGCCGCCTTCCATATCTAGTTCTCGGCGTCGCCCCAATGCGTACAACTTTGGCGAAGACAGCGATCCGGATGCCGGATGGTCGACGCTAGCAAGAACGAAGCGGAAGGCGGCGATGTCGGTGAAGCGCGCGGAAAAACCGATGGGGACAAAGCGGTCTGGATGCTTCACTCTCCCTCTTCTTGGTCTTGCAAAGCCTACGGCACGGGCGCTGGATGCGAAGTCCCGCGTCATCACCTACCTCCCCCCACCCATGAAGCTGGTCAACGATACCGATGATGGACCGCGGCCGTCTAAGAACTGTGAGGCCGACGAGGTTGCAACAGAAGAAAGAGAAGACGCGGAATCTGTCGATATCCGCATGATGGACTCCGATGTGACACTCGTGAACGAGGACGAAGAGGACGTAGCTGTGATCGACGTCGACGATGTCTGTATGCACTATCCCAAGACCAGAGCATACATGAAAGCGGTTTGTGTCGCGCATCTTGCTGCTGAACATGGTTAGGACGATACTTATGACGCGTCCTGTTTAGTAGGAAAGTCGCTTGAGGAAGATGCTGGGCTCTGTCGTCGAATTGCAACTGTGAGCTCAACCGTGCCGAGAAAGGCATGACGCTCCCGAGGTGTATGATAGTGCTAGTATATTGCATGGGTGCTCGGGAATGCTTTTATTTGACTGCTCGCTATCTTCATCCTCTCGACACTAAATGCACGATGATTATCAAACTACGATATACCGGCCGGCGCTCTTGGTAACGACGAAGTTGTGTCCTAATAGAAGGAACGATTGTCTTCCTGCCTAAGGGTCTGCCGACGGGAGACTAAAGTTGTGTAGGCGTCACGCCGTAAGCCACAGGAAATACTTGGGCGTAAATATTGGTGAGAAGCGCGTCTGCAACTCATGCACGAGGTACCGTAGAGAACAACCCTTTTGGCGCTGCTCCTGGCGCCGCTGGCTCGAAGCCACAGGAGCCCGGAGCCAGGCTGTGCGATGCATCTTCCACACAACATTTGTTTGTGTACGATGGCTCCGGTCACCACCATAACCGTTTGAACTCTCTCGCGATCGACGGGTGCTCCACCAGTGGCGCCGCAAATTTACCGACTAATTTCCTCGGCATGATGGAATGACACGGATCGATCCGAAAGTGTATGTGATGGATGTGACTCTCCTCCGAGAACAGACGCTGGGAGCTGAATGGGAATTTCATTGACTGGATGACGTGCAACATACCCGCGGTCGGTTCCTGTGTGCACTTTCCGAGTGCAAGTGAATTAGGCCAACGCTACACTGCTCCGAGCCTGCTCGGAAGCGAGTCGCGAGGCGGGCTCGGGTAGTACGGTGATCTGTGGCGGTGTACGTGAATGAGTCGAAGAGAGAGACTTTCCAACCTATTTCATGTGCAAGTTTTCTGCATGTAAAACACACCCCGGTTTTTATGATCATATCATATCATTTGAAGATTCGAGGGTGCCGGTGAGATCTAGATCGGCATCGTCCGGGAGGGCCTGTTAAAATACGACCCCGCCCGCGCGCTCAAAATTAGATCTCTCTCTCTCTCTAGCAACCCATCATGGCGAACGTATACGTGAGTGCATCCTACGGCCGTACTCTGATCTCTTCGGATCGCATACTGATCCACTCTAGTTTGATATCGCAATCGGCGACAAACCCGAGGGCCGCATCGTCTTCAAGCTCTACGACGAAGTCGTACCAAAGACGACCAGAAATTTCCGCGAGCTCGCCACGGGAGAGCACGGGTTTGGCTACCAGGGATCCTCGTTCCACCGTGTCATCCCACAATTCATGCTCCAAGGTGGTGATTTCACCAAGGGTAACGGCACGGGCGGTAAATCAATCTACGGCGAGAAGTTTGCAGGTATGTTTGCACCCACTGTAGACAGTCTGTGATCATGGGCTTACACGCATATGTAGACGAGAACTTCCAGTCAAAGCACACCAAGGCCGGTCTCCTCTCGATGGCCAACGCCGGCAAGAACACCAACGGCTCGCAGTTTTTCATCACCACCGCCGTCACCTCTTGGCTCGACGGAAAACACGTCGTTTTTGGTACGTCGTCGTTGTGAATAAAATAATTTTCGTCAACTCGTTTTGTAGGCGAGGTGATCGAGGGCATGGATGTTGTCGGGAAAGTCGAGAAACATGGATCTCAATCGGGCAAGCTCTCTAAGACGGTGACGATCACCAAGTCTGGGATCTGTTAGTTGAATGTGATGTAGGGAATGGACTAAGTTTGTAGAACAGTATCAGCTTGTGAAAAACTGGCGCACCAATGTAACAGTCACGGTTCACCTAGTAGACATTCAGACCGACCAGCATGGTAAGAGTATGGCCCGATGCAGTACAATTATTTTCCTAACTATGATGAACGAGTATCAGAGTAGTTTGACTTGATCTATCACCAATCCCTCGTAGAGTTGAACGCTGCGCTTGGGATCACTTCCGAATCCCGCTGCTGATCTCCGATAAAGATCGGCATCGTCCGAGATCTTCCAATTTATTTGTCCAACTTGCCCATCTTTTCCTTCTCTCATCCACCATCATGGCAAACGTCTTCGTAAGTGGCTCGTACTACACACACACGTGCATCGATGTAATGCCGTTGCCGATCCTCCTCAGTTTGATATCACAATCGCCGACAAACCCGAGGGCCGCATCGTCTTCAAGCTCTACGACGACGTCGTACCCACGACGGCCAAGAACTTCCGCGAGCTCGCCACGGGACAGCATGGGTTTGGCTACAAGGGATCCTCGTTCCACCGTGTCATCCCACAATTCATGCTCCAGGGCGGCGATTTCACCCGTGGCGATGGTACGGGCGGTAAATCGATCTACGGGGAGAAGTTTAAAGGTGTGTGATATCTTCTGTCTTGCGAGACGATCTGCGATCGATCTTGGGGTCTCACACGAATATGTAGACGAGAACTTTCAATTGAAGCACTCGAAGCCCGGTCTCCTCTCGATGGCCAATGCCGGCAAGAACACCAACGGCTCGCAGTTCTTCATCACTACCGTCGTCACCTCTTGGCTCGACGGAGCCCACGTCGTTTTTGGTACGTCCGAGTCGTCGCGAATGAGACAATGTCCGTTGACACATTTTGTAGGCGAGGTGATCGAAAATTTTGAGTTGGTCAAGAAAATCGAGAAACTTGGATCTGGATCGGGCAAGCTCTCTAAGAAGGTCACGATCTCCAACTCCGGAACTGTTTGATGTGATAAAGACGAGAAGTGAGAATGTTTGTACTACACACCTGTTGCAATGTCGAGTGTTGTTCTGTCACTGCCAGTTACGAGAACTTGAGTACTATCTCAGCGAGTCGCGATCATGATCAATCGGTCCGGGTAACAACCGGAGACCAGGCGCTTGAGCAGCACTCAACCATATCAGACCCCATTGATGCGCGCAAAGCACCGAAGCGCTTATTCTCCCCCTATAATATGCACCGCACCACAAATCGTACTTCATTTCCTGCTTTGAGTCATGATAATTCCCCCTAATGGTCCACGCTCGCGACGCTTGATTATTGACCTTTACCAAGGTAAGTATCTATATTTATTTAGCGGGGCCCGCAGATAAAACGGGATGCCTGGACAAATATACGCTGCGATTTCAGAGAATGGGTCAAGTTGACCGGGTGAGTACTGACCAATCCTTCTAATGATAATTGCCTCCGAGTCATTACACGTAACTTTCTCGCTCACTAAACAGTAACAGTCTAAACTCTACTGCCCTTCAAGGCTTAGAATATTACTCGGCCTAGCCAGGATGTCGGAACGGTAGGCTTCCCTCTTTTCCTTTTTCCATCGTCACTAGCTCACAAATTGATCTGAATACACAGATACTGGTTCTCGGACGATCATCTGCTATCGGATATTGCTAAACATGCCAGGAGCCAGTGCAGAGGACTATCGTCCAATGGTAGCCTTGGGGCGCGTCGATTGATCGTCAATCTTGATGGAATTCACGTCATTCATTTCTATCCGCCTCCAACACTTCGCAGCCTGACGTGAGAGGAAGATAAGATATATTGCTTGCAGGAGGCATATCGCTCCAAGACACGGTCGTCGAATTGCCCACCTTGCTTGATTGCGATCGAAGTGACTGGTCCAAACCACACTCGGCGAGAGCATCATTCATCGTTCATCGTTCATCGGCACTGGATGGGATGAACCACTGGAGTGGCTTCACTGGATGGGATGAACACAACTTACTTGGGAATTTCAGAAGTAATCACTTTCCTTTTTTCTTCGCTGCTATTCAGGGTTCGTCAGGCGGTAAGGAATCAGCGCTCAGCAACGACGTACGTCACGGTGCATGAAAAGGCAAACTTCCAGAATGACATTGCCTTCGACAATACATATTCCCTTCGCAAGGTTATTGTCTGTAGGTTGGGCCACATGGTGTACATGGTTGGACGACAGGTTACGCCTTGGAACCCATGATATTTGGCACATGCAGCAAGTCATGACTTCTATTCCTGCAACGCGTTGGTGTCCACACAAACACTGTAGTTGACATCCTACAGCACTCAGCATCAGATGTAACAGAATAGAAACTTGAAACGACGTCCATATCGCAACACGGCACAAACCACAACAGATTACCATGAATGAAGTTTGAAAAAAGGTAGATGACATACGTAAAAATAGTGAAGAAAGTCTGAACCACAAAAAAGTTCGGGACTACAGACTACATCCCTTTTATCAGAGAATAAATCAAAAAGGAAGCAGTGTTCACTCTCTGCACAGGGTATCTAACAAGCATCCAGAGTGTCAAGTCCATATACCGGAGTCATGACGTGCGTCGGAACAAATCAAGTCCAGAACCTTCTTGCTCCTCGACGTCTCCCACATTTGTGGCTGCCCCAGCTCATGCGACGACGAGACCAAGGACAATGGCAGCAGCCATGCTCATACCGAAGGGAATGTAGTTGGCAACCGCAGCACCAGTCTTGCTCGAAGATGTCGACGAGGATGGGCTACCAGAGCCGGTTGCAGTACCAGAAGACGACGACGAGCTCGAGGGGTAGGTAGAACCAGCCGGTTTGACTGTAAACTGAGTCGAAGCGTAGACCTATATTTGGCAATTGGAACACCGAGATGAAAACGGAGATGAACAAGTGTATGGGAGAAAAGAAAACGCACATCAGATTGGTTCAGGATGTTGCTGAAGGAGATGGTCCAGGAGGGTGAGGCAGCCAGGCTGGACTGCTGTTGGTTCACTGTGAACGAGCAATCATAGTTTGGGACGTTGGCAATCAAAGCAAGAGGAGCTGTCAGGATGGTACTGTCTGTGTTGGAAAGGCTAGTTCACAATCTGTGTTAGTTTTAGAGGGAAAAAAAGGACACGCTGAGACTGACACAACTGTATATGCGCTGTAGGGAGAAGTATTGCAGGACCAGGCGAGAGTGTTCTCAGTGCCAGCGACTGATGGAAAAGAGGAAAACCAAGTAAGAAGGTAGAACGGAGAGGTGGAATTTCAAGACGTACCCCACCAAGAGGATGGGCTGGGGTTGGTGATGGTAAGCTGCGCTTGAGCGTACGCAGCGAGGAAGAGAGCGACGGCGAGGAGGCGGCAACCGAACATGGCGAGACGACGGAGAAAGAGTGGTGAGAAGAGAACGAGCGAAGGATTAAAAGCGTGCTGGTTGTAACACAAATAGCCAAAAATACGAAACCGTCCGATCTCGAAGTCAGCCAAAGTTTTTTTTGATTCTCCGCTCAACTTCCCATGCGACAGTGTTACGTTAGGGTTACTAGGCAGTGATACTTACATGAACTAGTACAGTACTTCTAGTACTAAAAAACGCGTCGACAGCTTGAATCATTGCAAAAACAATAATGGTAATAATAAAAAAGACAACAATTCGGCGACCCCAAGCTCAAAGTCACTTGTTGACTATCCTCCCCTTCAGTCTTCTCTCGGCCAGATCCTCGTTTTCCATCGTCATCACGTCACAGGTATCCGGACTGCTCGCAAAAGACCCAAAGAATGGAGTAGCGGGACTCAGTGTAGATGGCGTACGAGACGAGTAGGTGAGTGCCGGGGAAACAACCACAGGAGACTTCGGTCCTGCTTTGACCGTCGAACTCTGCTTGCCGAGTTGGGGGGATTTCTTGGTGTAAACCTGCGATGCAGACGAGGAACGGAAACGTGCACCTCTGTCTTCCTCAAGGCAGCTTCGAGCGTCACCATGTGGATACATATATCTATGTTTGAGTTCAATATTCTTGTCACGGGAATTACTGATAGGATTGTTGCGGTCGTCATTATGGGTGTCATTGATATTATTCGGACGTGTAGATGATCGTAGCAAAGAGGGATGCGACTTCAATTCCGCCGATGGGATGACTTGACGAGTGTTAAACTGGGAAGAAGAGCAAGGAATTTGCCTGGACCCGATCGTTCGTTCTGCACGCTGATGATGGCTTTTCCCTCGTTTCCCAGCCTCTTCGTAATCCAGTGGTGGTGCAACTATGCTGACTGCACGGCTAGGAGGACGCACAAATCCAACGTTCGTCGAGGGTAGTACGGCGGCAGGACAGAGATCACCTAGTCCTTGAAAATTCCGTACGAAACTGCGGGGCAGGTGACCCATGGCGTGAAAGTCGTCCTCGGAAATTGTAGGCAAGGTATCCCTGGAGTTTCCAGCGACCACTGATGCTTGAGGCGACTCTGGAAGAGCGGAATCAAAGCTTTGAACGTTTTCGTTGATCCTTCTCAACGAGGACACTGGTATCGACCGGGATTGAGATAGTTGTGCGTGTGCTTCGAGAATGAGTTCCTCAGCTGGAGTGAAGCCGTTGCGTGCCTGAGTATGACCTCGAGGCAATGTGGTGACAGGAGGCTCTGGGGATAGTAAAGCAGCACTTGCAAGGGCCCGAAGCTTCGCCTGCTGCGACATGAGGTACTCGTTGTTGAGGGTTAAGTTTCTCATTGTATCGTCCAGCGCCCTACCCTCGTAGCCCATATTCTGTATCGATTGCAGTAAATTGTCCATCTCCGAGATCGGAAGATCCGAAATGGATGGCAGTGGCGACTCATTGTATGTATAGCGCAGATTGGAAGGGAGCGAACGAGACACGGGAAGCAACCTGAAGTCTGGGAGAGAGTGGAAAGTAGCTTGATTGTCCGAGTGTAAGGTCGCTAGGCGCTGAGACTTGGCTATCTCATTGTCACGGGCATTTGTTTGAAGATCCTGGCCTCTGAGATTGAGTAGGGCGGCCTGGGCAATGGTCAAGCGCGAAGGAGATTGATCTTCGTTCTTCAGCGTCCTTTCATTACGCTGTAACAACCTCCCCGTGAGTGAAAGTTGTCTAACGAAACGCGTAACACTAACTCTGAGTTCTCTTTGCTCAGCGCTATCGGCAAAGCGAACAGAAATTCTGCAACCAGGATCATTCCATCCGCGTACCATCCTTCCGTGCAAACGTTCGATGGTTTCTTCCGCTGCGGCGCGAGTTTCGAGACTTTGACCCGTGGTTAGGTGCGGAGTGAAGGGAGAAGGAAAATATTGGACGTACCGGACAAAAGCGATTATTCGGGGAGGATTACTTAGTTTGGTCTTGAAGAAGCGACTACTTTTGATCTCGTAGGGTTGCATCAAAGCAGCAAGACTCTAAGCAATCACACGTGATCAATTTTGGTATATTTCGGTGCAAAGTGAAACGATACCTCTTCATCTGTTGACAGTGGGAGCCTTGTAGTAAATTTAGTATTGTGATGAGACGAAATGAGAACGACTCACCCTTCTATATAGAGATTAGTCGAGGTATTATCCTGGAGTTTCTCCATGCGGTACTTGAATGAATTCATGTCGGTGTCGGTTGATTGAACAGCAATGTGCTGCGCATACTCGGTGCCAGGGATCCGATGCACTCGCTACGATAAACGTGAACATGAGAAACCATAGATGAAGCCTGACCCACCTTGGAAAATGAAGGATGAAGGTTACGATGTTTTCGAAGGCCGTCAATGCATCTTTGTGCAGATTCCACCTCATGGAATCTACAAGGAAATGTGAATTTCTGAGCAAGTCGCCAAGCATGCAGAACTTCGAGGATTCCTTACAGGACGAAACCGTAACCCCTAGAACATTGAGATCAAAACATGATTGACGACAAAGGCCAGAAAAGACCAACGTAGGTTTCTCGCTCACGTGCCGAGTAAATGTCCGAACGCTTTTAATATCACCAAATGGTCGCGCAAGGGCAAAGAGATCTCGTTCGGAAAGATGGGGAGGGAGGCCATTGATATAGACGTTTGGCGTCCGTTGAGAGGTAGTAGGAATAAATTCGGTAGAAGATACTTCGCTTAACGTGCACTGAGAATCTGCAGAGTTCGGGAAAATGTGATCGTATGTAGTCGCGGAGCTTGAGACACCTGGAAAATCAAAAGAAGCTTACGCCGGAGAAAACTGTCATTCAAACGCAGACAATAGTAGAACGGATACTGACGTGTGATGGACTGCCTGAATCTAGGGGACAAACAAACTGGTTCTACGCTACCGGGATCGAGGGGTTGCGACAAGGTTTCAGCAGGGTGGTGGTCACGCCGCAACGTAGGCTCTGGAAGTATAAGACAAGAAGGATTACTGTTGATTGAGATGGACGTTGTTTTCAAGTTTTGCGTAGGGGAATTATTAGGCTGAACGGTTGACTGGATTGTGGACATGGATGTGCCGATGCTAACGGTGTTGTGGTGAGAGGATGGAATGCGTGTTGTAGGTGACGCAGAAAGCTGGGTGGGCGATGACGGAGAATTGGGCTGTGGGAGAGCGACTTGTTCTACAGAGTTGCTATGTAGGAGGGATTTAATGGAACGGACATGGTGTTCGTCTGAGGTCGTTACGGGAGGGTTCTGCGGCGAGGAAGGGGAAGGGCACATAGCGGTGATTCGGGGAGTGCTCTAGCGGGAGAGGTAAAAGCCAAAGACGACAGAACCGGCGAACCTGACGTAAATAGCGCGCTGTAACGATAACAAAAGGGAACTTGAAAGGACGAAGTAGGCGGATGTGGGGGAAGAAGGAAAAAAACGAGGGTGGGGGGGAAGGAATGTAGACGAGAAGACGGGGATTCTTTATATTCTTTTGAGATGAATGACGCACGGGCCCTCTCTACGGACGGAAAGAGTCAAACTTTAAATGGATCGTCGGAGGCATCCTTCGAGGATGCCTCCGTTAGCGCCGTAGCATGGAAAGGAGAATCGCACCTAATTAAGCAGGTCTTGAAGTTCAATTTAGAACCCCGATAGCAAATTAGGAAATTGCCATCCTCTGCCGGTGATCGCTGGAGGACTCACATATCACTTGTATCGCAGGGGCTACAGTATCCGAATATTACAGCAATATAATATAAATACATATGATAGGGCGCAAATCATCATGACAGGTCCATCTCATTCGCTTGACGCGTCCCCTCAGGTACGTCATCAAAATCACTTAGCGCGGCTAAGTCATCCTCGTCCAAGTCTAGATCTGCAAAGTCCGCGAACGCCGCGTATTGCTCAACTTCTTCTTCCTCTAAGTCGTCAGGGGTTGGTTCCGCGCTGCCCGACTTTTGTTCTGGAAGAACGGATGAGTACAGACCAGGTAACATGAGCGACCCTGCTCACCCTGTAGCTCGCTTTCCCATGCAGTGGCGTCCTCCATGTCCGGATCGAACGAGGAACCGACTTCAAAAGCATAAGAGACACGGTAAGAATGATTCATCTTCTTGTTGGCGCTTTGTATAATTCTCCGGAAGAGCTAACGTTCCACGCTCTGTAAGCGCAACGCGTCGGGACCCCTATGTACGGTAACGCACCTCGTCCTGCATGATGGCATCATCCGTCTCTTCTTCTTCTTCGTCCTCACATTCCATGAATGTATCGGAACATCTGTCGCTGCTTCTCCGCGAGCTGACGGCTCGCTCACGTAGCTTCTGAGCATGTTCTCTGCATCGGGCTTGCAAGCGTTCCCGGAGGAATACTTTTTGGGGGTCCACCGAGGTTTGGTTTCCATTGCGGAAGAGAAGTTTTGCAGCGGATGGGGTAGAATGTGACGTAGGTGTCATTGATTTATACTGCGCGCGCCGCCGTTCCTGTGCTTTGTGTGTTGGAGACGAGTAACTCGGAGATGCGAGCGGAGAGGAGTTCATCGGCTGGTGGCTTCGTGCCGAATAGAACGAAGTTGGTGTGGAGCATGCGAAAGAACCGGGACTGGAAGAGTGTACTAGCATGTCTTGACAAGTACCGGTGAAAGATATCAAGTCAACGGATCGCTTATTGGTCGCGTTTGTTGATACGTGTTGACGTGTCACATTTCTCTCTCATGTGACTTGACTTACAAAGCGTCCACAAATAGTTTATCGGACTCACACAAACCAGAGTCTGTCGGGTTAAGTGTGTGGCCGGGAATCAATCACTGAGGCCGTCTCCAAGCCACGAAAAGCAACAAAACTTGTCAGATGAACCATTATAATCGTACCTAAACGAGACACTTCCAATAACTCTATCGATACAATAATCTAGTCTCATTCCCAGACATTCGGAGCGAGACGAGACTACAATAACCTTCCTCTCAGCCAATCGTCATTGTCGCATCTACCAGCCTTGACACGCGTGACACGTCCGGTTCCTGACTCGGTCTCGACGAAAAGATGACATCCTTGATTATCTGCGAGATCAGCCCATGCTGTGCTTCAGCAGCGATCTTCTGGCTGTGAAGACCAAACAGGAATTATATTAGCTCTGAGCCCTCAGACTGATGAAAAGTTTCTGAGATATACAGACCTGTCTTTGACGGCCTTGGTAAGTTGATTGTCCTCCTTCTTCTTGTCTTCTTGCTGGAATGTAATGTGAGATGTGACCTCAAAGACCAAAGTGAAAAAATGGTATACCTTGTTGGATCCTTTTTCGTCTTGACCTTTCAAAGTTGGTGCGGGCGCCCGTGTATTACCCACCGCTGTCTGTGCTCTCGCGAGTTTTTCGTGCAGATCCGTAATCTGAGATACAGCATAGGCACGATTCTACGAAACAAGGCGATCGTATTTGGTCCAAACGAGTGTCAAAGGGAAGCATACCGAGATCACGTTGCTTCCGCTGAGCGTATTGACCCAGTATTTGTTCCACAGCAGCCCAAGCAATTCCTCGTCCAAACTGGATTTGAATATTTCGACCTCGAGTGGATAATACTGATTGGCATGGGCACCGAAATCTTCAATCTTGGCGAGGGGGATAGATTGGTACTCAGAGGCCGTCGACGTCGGAGGGGTATAGTCCTTGGGGTAAGTACGGAATGCACCGATATCAACTTTTCCAGCTGAAATGGTGCGGTTGGGATCGATCTATGAGAATACAAAGAAGATGAGAGACGAAAGTGAGATAGGAAGGAGAAGCCAAGCGTACGACGACAGCTACGAAAGGATCTTGGAATTGCTGATTGTTCATCTGTGTATCGACATCTATACCAGACAACCAGCAACCATAACCGGGATGGGAATGATACCATCCAATCGCGTTCTCCAGTCGTTTGACCTAGCCAAGCGAGGAGGTATGGTCCATGTCGATCAGTCTTGCATGAGTGACAGCGCATACTATCAAGCAATACCTTTTCACACTCCTGTATATATGTGACCATGTATTCGTTCGCTTCGTTGGCAGCGTTGACGCGTGTTTCGGTGCCTTGGACGGGCAACGCAAACGAATCCATTATCACGATTGAGTTGCCCACGACCTTTCCTTGCATGAGACCCATAATTTCGTGTGGTACTCCTGATCTGGCATGTATGACCTGTCGAAGGCGGTGGTATCAGTCATTTGAGCAGCGGTGAAAGCACTGGAGCATAAGATAGGTGAATTGGGCGAACCATCTTAATCAGTGCAACCGCAGATATTTTACACGATTTGAAGTAATGCGGACTATCAAGTCACGATGAGTACGGGATGAATCACGGCGTATAATGATTTGAACAGGAGGTTGTGGGGTACACTCACTCTTTGTCCCAAGGCGCTTGTTGGAGGATCTGTCTGTTGGCCTGGACATCGAAGGCATATATTTCATCCTTTTGTGAGATTTGCTGCACCTGGTTTGTTAAGGAGAACGTCTGATATGCTGTTGAGGAAGCCATGGGCGTCCGAGATCAACCCAAATTGTGGCAAGTGCCACTACTGGCTCGTTACGTAAACGGGTGCACTCAATTCAAGTTATGATTCAAGTCATTGTCATGGAGGACAATTATGTCGAGTCGCACGTTCACGCTAAGCGACCTCGATTGTAGTCCCAGGTAGAATAGGAGACGACTCTAATGGTACAGGTGCCATATAAAAGCTGGAACTTACAGATGCCTAACTACACCGCCAGCGGCGAATCTTTTGAAGCCAGTTCTCCTACAGAACCCCTGTCCGTTCCGCGTCCTGCAAAGCTTTGAGAATACTAAAAACGACATGGATTCCTTCCCGTACAAGCTCCAAGTCGTCGGACAGCACACGACTGAGCACAGGGGATATCTTGTCTGGGTGCCAACGAAGCAACGAACTCCGTATCCTCTCCCTCTTCGTCGACGTGTTCGTCCTCACGGATAGGCTCTCAAACAGAAATTCAGATACGGCGGTACGTGTGAGTGGGCCAAGGTCCCGACTCGACAGGGTAACCCCAAGTGGCCAAGGAAAATCAACGAACGCGATCGAGGCCGTTGCTGCCTTGGATGACGACTGCATCGCGCGCCAACGCGTCTCGTACGCCTCCCATCGCAGCATCTTCTGCCTCTCCAGGTCCTGGAGGTGTAGTTCCAGGCGTATCTGTTCTGTGCGTGCCCTGTCGCGCCTACCGAACGCGTCTCGGAGAACGCCGCCGGCGCGTACCCATTCTATCTCGCTGCATTCGCCGAGGGCGCGTTCTTGCTCGCGTCGTTTGCGTCGTTCCTCTTCCAACAACGCCTGCTCCACGTTCCCGTTCCCGTTCCCGTTCCCGTCGTCGTGTCCAGGTTGCTCAGAGCAGCTCTGACTATTCCACGTGGTACATGCTGAGAAGGTTTCTGTTTCTGAGGGCTGGACTGGACTGGCCGCGCTAAAGGACGTGGGTGGGAAGGCCAAGTAGCCCTTCATGGAAGGAGCAGCGGTTGACTTGCAAGTTGAAGGTGCTTAGTCAGCACAGTCGGGAGTATTGGCCAAGTGCAAACCCTAACCCTAACCATCACATGGATGTTGTCTCGCTCACGATGGCTCCCTCACCGCCGTCTTCTTGCACACCAAGTTCGACTCGCATCTAATGGCCTTCCCATCTTTCGAAAGGGTATAAATATCTCTGAGCGTTATCAAAGACTCGAAAATACTACTAGAGCAAAATCCGAGCGTGCCGGGCACGTCGCTCTACTTTCCCAGGGCTCTGCAAAGATTTCGTCCGATGTTGCTCGGACACACACGCCACCCAATAATACCATCGCCGGTTTCGTGATACCAAAAGAGCCCCGCGCACCTGCGGATGATGGTATGTATGCCAACCCTTTCGCCATCATGAGATCGCTGACATGTGGGGTCCGACCGGAGAGTGCTGCATGTCTGGATGTGCCGTGTGTGTGTACGATCTATATGAAGACGCGCTGGAAACATACAAGGAGTCCGTGGTGACCCTCCGTGCTGCCCTCTCAGCACGACACATACCCCAGTCCAAATGGCCTGCCCACATACGCATTAGCAAAGAGACCAATCCATCTCCGACCCCCATGCTCACGACGACAAACGATAAATCCAAGAATGCTGTACTCAGTGTGTTTGAGGAAATGGAGCGAGCTCTCAAGGGAAAGCGGGACAGACGAGCGGCAGTCGAAGCTGAGAGTTCGTCTTGACCCTCTCTCTCGAG